>VUQS01032696.1:14278-29970 GCA_015108495.1 Heterochromis multidens | reverse complement strand
GGTATGGTTGACGGAATTAGGGAGGTGTTGAAGATATCTGTGAAGACTCCAGCCAGTTGGTCTGCACATGCCTTGAGCACACGCCCTGGTACAGTGTCAGGTCCTGGGGCCTTGCATGGGTCTATGTGTTTATACACCACTCTGCATTTAATCATGAATTATTATTAATCTCTGGCTCTCTTCCACAGCATGTCTTTGTCTTACTCCCCTCACCTCCAGCCAGTCACGGCTGATGGCTGCCCCTGAGGCAACTGTTGTTGTGATTTGGCGCTATATAAATAAAATTGAATTTAATTGAATTGAATAGAGGCTTCAACAAGTTTTAATTACTTAAAGCTCAGCAGCAGGGGTCCAGCAATTTGATCATCTACCTGGAGAACCTGACAGCTGCTGACTTCCTGCTCTGCCCCTCACCAAGTATGCCAGAATTTGCCAGAACCCTGCACTCCTTTTGACCTTACTAGTCATTTCTGCATCTCACAACAGGCACCGCTATAACGGATTAGTAAAGTTATTTCAATAAGTACAGATCATTTGAAGAACTGAACATGATTTGCTGAGGTTCAGAATTTCCATCCGTCCATCTTCTCCCATTTATCCAATTCAGGGTCGCGAGGGGGCTGCAGCCTATCCCAGCTGCCATAGGGACATCCGCTTCTCCAACACCACCTTTAGAGATGCCAGCTCCATCCCCACAACGTTACTGGCCTTGTGGATCAGTTTGTTGAGTCTGTTGGCATCCGCTACCCTCAGCCTGCTGCCCCAGCATGCAACAGCATAGAGGATGGCACTGGCCACAACAGACTCATAGACTCACTCAACAGACAACTTGGCAAGGAACCAATTTTAAATTGGATCTTTAGGCACTTTGTTACTAGCAGCCTGTCACAAAAACACACCATTTTTTTCCATTTCTTTAGTTGAATGAAAGATAACACAGTTTGACATAAAATAGTATTTTTGCACTAACAGGGCTCCCAAAGAGCTATTAGCTGAAAACTCAGTATGGTGTCCAGTCCTTAAAGTTTTGAAGAAACTGGACAAATGGAGTATAGAAGAAGTGGCAGGCCTAAAATACTATCTACAGCAGATGAACAGTATCTGAAGATCATGTTTTTAAGAAATGTGAAAAAGAAACTGAGCAAAGACCTGACACAGGACCTAATAGATGCATCTGCCCCTTCAATTGATTCATCTACGGTTTACTAAAGCATTGTCACGTATTATCTCACAGGTACAACAGTGAGTGTCTACAGCCATCAGTAAAACACGGTGGAGGCTCTGTCATGGTTTGGGCTGCATTTCAGCCAGTGGTGTTGGAGATCTTTGTCATTATTGATGGAATTATGAACACAGAAAAGTACCATCTGGAAATCAGCCATTACTCTCTGTTTGACCATGACTTCATTTTTCAGCATGACAATGATCCCAAACACACTGCCAATGCAGTAAAAGCATACCTGGATAGAAAAACACACATGGAACACTATCAGTCATGGATTGGCCTCCCCAGAGACCGGACCTCAACATTATTGAAGCAGTGTGGGATCATCCTGACAGAGAACAGAATAAAAGGCAGAAACATCCAAAGAAGAGCTTTGAATGTCCTTCAAGAAGCCTGGAGAACTATTCCTGAAGACGACTTAAAGAAATTACAAGAAAGCTGCCTCAGAGAGTTCAGTCCAAATATTGACTTTCATGCTTGTTAGAATTGTACAGACTGTTTTTGTCTTATATACTGGATTTCCATGTATGTTTTCACATGTTTCAATAAATTGCTGCATGTATTTCCCATTTTACTAGCAAACTATAAAGAATTCAAGACTTTTGCACAGTACTGTAGCATGAGGCTGTGATCTGAGATCAGGAGGTTTGTTAAATCTCTTCTGTCTGTTGTTTCTGTGTAGCTTGTGAATACTGGAGAGAACCTGAGTCGCAGTAGAAAAATTCTTCGTGCCATGTCACGGCGGTAAGTGCTGGCCTAGAAGACGTCATACGTCACATTTGTTTCTTCTTTTTTTTAATGTGAATTAAAACATTTTTTGAGTTTGATGGCAGAGCTGTGTGCCCTCTCGCTGACATCACACAGATCCAAGAGTAGGAAAACCTTTGTGAAACTGATCATTTAGTCTGTAGGCTGAGCTTTTGGCTCACAGGGATTATTGCACATAGGCTAACATCATTTGAAACTTTGGCCATGTTTAATATGAGCATCTTGCATTGTGACAGTTTATATATGACAGAAAATATGGAAAAAGATAATACGTCCACATTAAGTGTTCAGGATGATTTTATTGAGCTGTTTTCTAATCCACCAAAGAAGTAGTAATGTACCTTATGATTCTGATAATTGGGGTCTCTTTTAAATGCTCATGGAACATTTGAGCAGCTTATTGTTGCTTCTTTTCTGTCTTACAGGCTGGTGACAAACAAGTTGCTATTGGGTGTCATCATTTTAATGGAGCTGGCCATTCTAGGTGCTGTGATTTACCTGAAGTTCTTCCGAAGATGAGCAAACCTTACTTTAAGTTGTGGATCCAGGGCAAAATCAGACTCTCTGTCTGTCTCCACTGACTGTCCAGTAGCAATAATAACACTGTCCTGCTGTTTTCAGCCAGCAGTTTCTGTGAAGGCAATGAAGGCATGAACCTTCACTGAAAGGGGATTCTGTCCATCAGCAGGTCAAGATCATTTGACATGAATGACAATTTGCCAACCTGTTAATGGACCAAACCTACAGAAGCTCTCTGAACTAAGATTTGCACTTTCACTTCATGCCAGTGATGTCCTGCAGGATGATGACCTGGACTTGTCTACTGGCTGTTACAGATCCCATGGATGATTCTTTGTAGCATCTTAGCCGAGTCAGTGAACAAGCTACTTACTCCCACTTGTCTCTCTGGTGACAGTACTTGTGAAATATAACTGATTGTGGCAGCAGTTCTAGAAAGTTATAATTCTCAGATTGGGTTACAAAACTGCTCAAATTCAACTGCTGATGTGTGAATGTCTTTTACAATATGATAAAATGGCACCTGTTGAAAACATTTTTGTCTGTGTTTAAATGGTTGTATATAAACATTTGAGGCCTAAATCAGATATGTGAATGAAAAAATGGATGCAACGTCTTAATACAGATGCAATGTTCTTAACAGTTAATGTAAAATTACTGTATAATACAAAAAATCACTGTTAGAAATGGGTATAATGGTTCCTTATTTGATGTTCTTCACAACATTAAAGTTAATCTTTAACCTCAGTTTGCATTGGATCTGATATTTTCAAGGAAGTGAGCCAAACAATTTAAAAAAACATCCTCTGTGGAAGCGCCAGACCGGGTTAATACAGGGTAAACAGCACCTGTTACTATGGAATTAATTCTCAAATAATTGGCCATATGGTGATTTTTGTGTTAGTGTCAGGGAAATGGTACACCTGCCACAATGTTTTTCTGTTTCATCATGCCCACCTGGTGTGTTGTAGAGTATAAGAAGAAGAAGTTTGGTGACCTGCTTATGTGTGCCAGGGTTAGATTAGGAGTGTTGTGGATAGAAGTATCTTCCTAATGTGCTGAAAGGTTGCCTTTGCATTTCTTTTAACCCCTTTCACCTCTTTTCTTAAGTACAAATGGTACATTTTAAGGTTTTATTACCTCATTTAAACTAAACCTGTTTCCATAAAAAACCGGGAGACTGTATGAAATGTAAATAAAAACAGAATGCAGTTATTAGAAATCATTTAGTTTCTATATTAAGTTAAAAATACAACAAAGACAACATACAAACTGTGAAAACAGAGAATTTTTTTGTTGTTGTTGGCAGCAAATATTTTCAATGTGTGACAGGTCTGGATTGCAGGCGGGCCAGTTTAGCACTTTTACTAAGGAGCCATGTCACTAAGCTACATGCAGGGTGTGTTTTGGTTTGGTATTTGCTGAAATATACAAGGCCTTACCTGAAAAATGTGCTATTTTTTAAAGAATTAAGTAACTTTTGTAGTCGTGTTGCCCCTCTTCAAACTTTTTGAAACCTGTTTCTGGCATGAAGTTTAAAATGAGTGTAGAATTTTTCAAAAAACAAATACATTGTTTCTGTACTATTTTCACTCTTTTCAATAAAATAAAATAGTTTTTAAATTATTTGCAAATCATTGGGGTTTTTTTTTACATTTTACAGAGCATCTCATTTTTTCTGTAAATTGCCTTTATGTTAAACACCAACAGTTTAGCTAAAGGTAATACTGCTTTAGTCCAGACAGCATGTTTATTCAACTGTTGAATGAATTTGTAGGAAATTTCTACTGCCATTAATTTCCCACAAAAGAAGAATCCCAAAGACTTAAATGAGCCCAGACTTTTCTGCTAGGAGGTCAAATGTTCTTAATCCTGTGAAATCGTTTACTTAATACGACTGATGACTTTGGTGAATCCCTGGCTTCCCTATGGAAGAGCCACCATGGGGTTCATATTTGTAGTGTTTACTAATATCTCAGCAACTTTTGGGTTGATTTCCGTGAAATGTGGTAGACATTCATGTTCTCTTTAGAATATCAAATTTGGTGATTCTTGGGTTCTTCATTTAGTGCCACTATGAGAATTAATTTGAGCAGTGTATTACTGTGGTTACCATACTTAACTAAACTAGTGAATTTCACATGTTAAGAGTGAAATGGTGTAGCTATACTTTCTACAAAATAAGGAGGAGATAAGACAGCTGTACAAACAAAGAAAACAAATTTAATCATATTTATGGAAGACCAAAATAGATGCTCTTTGTTACAAGGACAAAAGTCATTCAGTGGCCACATTAAGATAAACATAGATAACAAGCCTTACATCGGTTCAAGCTTAATGAAATGGTTATTACTTTTTCCAGGGATACTGAAATATTTCTGGACAAATCACTACAGTCCATGTACTGATTCACAGTAAAAATACAAAAGTAAACTCTAAAGAAAGTACAGTAACTACAGCTATCACAAAAGTGATAGCATGTTTCTAGTTTTAACTAACTGGCACAGCCACAAAACAGTGAGTCCACATTAGACTGTGAACTTCAATCCAAGTCAAATGTGTTCAGCATTTTTTTGCACCTCTGATTCAAGTGCATTCTCTCATAAACCAAACATGATAAATATGTGGCAGCTGTGTCCCCGTATGCTTAAGTTTAACATCCATCCATCATTTCTTAACCACTTATCGCAGGTTCGCCAGGAATCGGAGGCTATCCCAGCCATCAAGGGTACACCCTGGACAGGTCGCCAGTTAAGTTATTACATAATAAAATAAGTTAGTATTGCTGTATCCCCAATACGTGCAGTGGTGTCTAAATTATGTCAAAGGCTTTTTTCAGTATTATCAATATGAAGCCCTTTCATAGTTTCATGAATTCCGACATAATTTCGCTTTCAAAATGAAATATAAGACCAAGCAGCAAAAAGATAGAAAAAAACTCCTTTAAACTGTCACCTTCTAATAGATATAGTCTTTTTAGTCTTGTATTTGAAACTCTGGAATGATCACGGATGACAGTGGTAAAGTCCATAGCTTTGCTTCTTGCTCTCAGAGGCGGAGCAGCTCTGTGTCCTTTTTCACAGCTGGAATTTCATCCATGGATGCGTGAGCGCCTTCTCTCGTCTGCCCCAGTGACGATGCAATGACGTCAACCGCTAAAGAGGCCGTGGCCTCCACAGCTCCAGGGCTGGCCCCCAGGACAGGGTTTACTTCTACCAGGTCCATGACTGACAGCAGACCTGCACATCAACACGATGACAAGTCAGATTCCAAAACCAGACAACAAAAGAATTTTAAAAAGATTTCCTTGTCACGTGTTAGTGCTTTAAAAAATCAAAGAAGATGATAACCATAACTGTAGTGATGTGTACCTGTGTTATGAATTTCCTCTGTGATGTAGATGCCCTCTCTATAGGTCAGACCTCCATTCACTGGTGTTCCTGTGGCGGGAGCCAGAGACGGGTCGAATGCATCGATGTCAAAGCTCAAGTGTATTGGTCGCTGTTTTCTGTCAGGGTGGTAAGAAAATTATACACTTTAGTTTAAACATGTATAATTGGTTTTATTGCATCAATAAAAACACATTAGAAATAATATTATTTTAAAACTCAATTAACATCACAATCTGTTAATAATACCTCGCCAGAAGATGGTCAAGTGTGACTTCCATGACCCTTTGGATGCCTAGTCTGTCAATATCTCTCATGGTGAAATACTGGATACCGAGGCTCTTAAGGATTTGGCTGCAATACACAAAATAAAAAAAAACATCAAGAACTATTTTCAGAGTGCACATCAGTTTCATATACTAAAAGTTTTAAAGTGAGTATGTACTTACTACTCCCCAGGGTCAACATCCCGCAGTCCGATGTATACCAGGTCCCTTGAGTTGAGAAATGGCTTAGTCCAGGAGAACCCAGGGATTTCTGGCATCTGGTGGACAAAAAGAGGTAGTTTAATATATCATACATGTAATATATGCAGTATATATGCATCTAGAGACTGAAAAAACTAATAGTTTTTATTACAGAATCCTTTCTGTAAGTACATTAGTAGTTTTTTATATATCTTTAGTGAAGCTGAATGTTTTTCCTCACCTTGTCTTGCAGCTCTTTGAGCATGAATGCCACAGGTTGGCCATGGAGGTTTCCTGATGGAGAAGTTGTGGGTGTATTGATATCTGCATGAGCATCAACCCAGATAAGGCACAGGTCAGGACACTGCTGGGCATGGCCGCTCACTGATCCAATAGCAAGGCTATAACAGGGGAAGAGCAGCCTTATAGGTATCTTTGCAATGTATTTCTAATATTAATACACATGAAAAACAGACAAAGTACCCATTGGAAACCTATCTAAATAATGTACTAGTTGTACAGAGTAGGTTATCTTGCAGTATTACCATCATGGTCTATACTTACCTGTGATCACCGCCCAGCATAATGAGAGTGTGCCCAGCACTGACAGCACTCCTCACTGCACCTGACAACTTCTTATTTGCTGCACCCACAGTGCGAGGGAACTTTACATCCATGTAGGGTTCATCCTTCTCCAGGTGGTGGAAGGTGAGGTCGCCAAAATCATGGACAGAATAGTCTAAGAACACAACAACAAACATCCATACATTGAAACTACTTTATGCTGCGTCACTCTTGGTGCAGTTTACAATGACTTACTGAACAGGACCGTACTGTTTTCTCAGGACATGTGAACAAAGGAACCTGCAACCTGATGGTTTTGAACAACCTGAGCATTTGTAATTAGCAGACCATACGCACGATGTGCAGGTGTCAGATACACAGCCTAAATAATCCGTAGCTCCCATAGTGTGACTTAACATGGATTTGTCTGACCTTGCAGTCTCATGAGTTTGAGTCATTCAATGCCAGTGGAACTTTAGTGACAGAGCACTTTCCATTAGTCTTGTTTCCCACATCGGGTCAGGTTTCAGTGACTGCAGTTTGCTTTATACTAGGTGACTGCAGAAGACCAAAAAGTTTAGATATAGACTGTGAAGTAAACAAGTTAAGTGTTTCACCATATTAGGGTTCATCTGGCTATATGAGCCTTGATGGCAGTGTAGTATTACTCTGCTGATCTAAGGGCGACCAATGTGGTTCATGACCATTCGTAGACAGGACAGGAATAGCCCTTGTCTTGATGCAACTGTGAGCATCTCTTGCAGGACAATTCAAATGTTTGTCAAAGGGATGGGCTGTTTAATTTGAAATGTGAGATTATTAGCACTATTAACCACATGTAAAGGCATACTGTTAAATGTTTGTAAAACCCAATGATTATTGGTTTGATTATACGTATGAATTTTTCACTGAAACAATTTGTACAAACTAACAGGAAACCTCAAGAGTGTGAAGATGTAAGACGACATGGCAGTTAGTTCCATTAGTGTGTCTGATTCTATTAGTGACATAGCAGCCAGATCTTATTTCAGTGCTACCAATTTGACCATCAGATAATTGATTCCTAGACAACATTTTACGGTAGACTTAATTTTTTCAGATAAAACTTACTATAAAACTTACAACAGTGTATTTAAGGTACAGTAAAGCGAGAACAAACTGATGCCAACTAACAGTGAGTTTACAAAAAGCTGAACAGAAATGGGTTCAAAAGCGTCACACAAAAAATAAAACAGTAAGAGTTTTGATGCTCCTGTTAATAAAACTAATGACCATAACACTACATATTCAATGCTTGGACGTACATGATGCTATACAGTTTAAATCAGTGTAGCAAGTAACAGCTTTAACTTATTGTCATATACTGTAAAACAAGTCTACTATGTAAGCCATTTGATACAATTTCAGATATTTTGGAGCATATAGTCATATATAATTGCGCAGATCCACTTAGTAACCATACACAAAAATGAAAGTAGGCCAGTGACGCACTATAGAAATAATGCTGCTGTTGTGCAAATGTCTGTGTGAGAGAAAGGAAGTGCTGTTCTTTTTGCACAACATGTTTACAATTGATGAGCTGACGTTTGGAACAGAACAAACTAGGATTACCTCAGAGTTAGGTAAAGGCTTGCATTAAGCTGCCATTATCACACACAGCTGCATTAGTTTTCTGTTATATTTATAGAGGCAGGAACAGTTTGTGGTGCACATGGGCATCCTGGTGAGCTAGTAAGAAGTATCACGATAGCAGACTTCTCTTTAGACTGTGGACTTGGAAGTCTCTGTGTACAATCCTCCACAGATTATTATGGGTTTTTTTTTTTGTATGATTACACTATTATGTGAGAAAATGCTGCCTACAGCAGGAGCCTAGGAGCCTACTTTATATCTGAAATTTCAGGACATTACTTTGGGCATTTTTCAGTATATTAACCAAACATAAAACACATTAATTGGAACTACTTTAACTTTTACTACAGTAATTAGTGAAGGCCATTATGACTTGTATTTTGTTTGTCCCATGCATCATATTAATCTACATAAACCTTATCACTCCAAAGGGACTTATCTGTGTCTGGACCACAGATAGACTTTAAGTACCCTGGGATGGCTGTACCGTGACCTTATCACGGCCTGCTAAACGGTATTTCAAAATCTCGAGCTGCAGGCTCTCCTCACTTAATTCGTGAATGCCTTTCTGTTGGTCATTCCCTCCCCTTTGGAGTGGAATTTCCATCACAATGGCACCTCACTGACATGCGCACAGAGGGGATTCTTTCCACCTGCTGACCCTTTCACGTTCAAGGCAGCACTCCTTTTCACACTGGACACCGTAGGGGTTTTCATTTGGACCACATAAAAAGTAACAGTACGTGTGACTTCAGTGACGACATACTGGAAATAACAGTCATCCTCTTCTCGCGCTCTTACGAGCATGTGCAAGAACGGCGGTGGGGGTGGGGGCAAGAATAACTGAGCCATACACGTGACTTTCCACAAGAGAAAGAATCCAGTGTGCACCGATGACCGTTATCACAATATCCTCTAATGTGTCTGTGCTGGCGACTCAGTGACACTTTATTGTATTGTTTTGTCTATTTTTTTCTTCCTATGGCACGAGTTTGTTGTCATTGTGCAATAATCTTTCGACAAGGATTTACATCAAACACCGGTTCAAGGTTTTCTCGCTTGGACTGGCTTTAAATCTGCCATCAAGGTTACACGCCATTTGTTGATATTTACTGTCTCCCGGTGATGTAACAGGCTGAATGAAGAGCGGACGCTGAAGTTAAATCTGTCTAAAAGTCCGCCAGGCTAAGCTGCAGGTCACACCCACCGACAAGTTACATAACCCAGCGCCACTGGCAGCTCCATTATTATCCGCTCGTCCGTCACTTACCCAAATTTGAAAGCCTCTCCAAGAGACCCGCAGCTCTGATGACTTTAGGGCCATGCTCCACACCTCTTCTTTTCTGTCGGGAAAAGAAAAAGGGGAGTTATGTGATTGTTAAAGATGCTAGACTGTTTGAAATGAGTGATAATTAAAAAAAAAAAGCCCTCTATATCTTACCTGTCCTTTCGAAAACGGAGCGCCAAGCACGGCCACCGATTGAGCTCTGCTTTGCTGGCAAATGTTGTTGAGATGACTTCTGGAAAGACGGGAAAACGCTCCTCTCAAAGCCATTTTCAGGGATTAAAAGTCGTCCCGGTCAAAATGAAATCGACTCCGAGTCTGACGAAAGCTCACTGAGATGTTGCGCCGGAGGATGCTGAATGTATCCGTGTTGGTGCAGGGGGGGCGGTCTTTGTGGCTCCTGATTCTACTGAATATTCATGAGACTGTGTATCTGAGAACGAATAGATTTCCCCTTAATTAAGTCATAAAATCAACAAAATATATATTGCCTACCGTAAAAAATTACAATTTATTTGAAGCGTTTATAACATGTTGTGAACTTTTATTACCAGGGCGCGTCCTTAATATATAAATATATATAGAGCCTCTGACGTCAGGTCAAACGACACACCTTCGTACTAGCCAATAGGAACTATGGAAAGAAGTGGGTTCGCTTTTAGGCGTGTCCTGCAAACTGATGTGGGCCAAGTTCTGTTTTCTGAAATGTTGGGAAGCTCTGCTGCAGTGTCATCTAAGTGGAAATTTCCACAGACGCAGCGCAGCGGGAATGATCCGCTTGTTTACATTAAAGCCCCTGGCAGAGGTGTTTGTCCACGCGTGTCCCACAGCTCCGGCCACAACACGTCCGAGTTGATTTCAGGCCAACGTGAAAACATGTCATTATCTAAGTAACCTTATTATTACCGGGTTTATCTGCCATCAGCGCTAGAAGTTTCACACCGTAAAGGAATACAACGACCTCAAGTACAAGTTAATGTTTTACCCAAACAAAAACAAACGTATCACAAAGTGATAAAATGTACTTAAACAAAACAGCAAACGTTTCAAACTAATTTTGTATTTCTGTTTATTTAGTCGGTGAACTGTGGCTAGTTTATAACTACAATTTTATTTTACAAGTAAAGCAACATAAAATGGTTCTCGGGCTTACTGCATTTATTACTGTTAATGAGTTGTTGATAAATACACTCTATCTTATCTTTATGTAGTCTTACTCGGAATTTAGTTCATAAAACAATACACGGCGTTCAGGTGAAATGATTTACATCATAGACAACACAAAGTCAGCCCAGAGGCATCGCGTCATTAACACGTGCTCTGGTGGGTACAAAGTGGTGCATTTCTAGAACTTGAAGCACAACAACAAACGCCAGAGCGTTTTTCCTTCTCACGTCATCAGCATACCTTCAGTGAATGAAGACAAAAATACCCGAAAACAGCTGAGGCCTGTGTTACGAAACAGGATTTATCCAGGTAACTTCAGGGGTAACCCAGGCTTTTCTGTACTACGAGGGAGGCTCACTTATCACCATGGTAACTTATGCCGTGAACCTAACCTGCTAGGTAGACTGTTCCAGATGAGAGATCAACAGGTATGAAATCACCGCCTACTGACCAACCATTTCTGGAAAAAAAGCGCCACCATTCCTGGACGATCCCTCAGAACTCAGTGTGCCGACAGTAGGAGGGTCAAAAGTTTTTAAGCATTTATATACCATCCTAAAACAGAGCACCTATTTGCTGACCTGACTTTGTAATTTGCATGTAGTTTTTAATATGTATTCTTTACTTGCTTTCAAACACGACAGAGCCTGCAGCTGAGAGGATATGAACTAAAGCTGTCTTTTAAACAATAATATAATAAAATACTTTGATTATAATCCATCAGATTCTCCTGTATCTTAATGATAGAGCTGTAATATTGTATTATAGTAGCTCTTTTCAAGCCTTATGGACCAAAGCGCATTCACTCAGCGCTGCTGATACTAAACTACTGTACAGTGATTTTCATCTCACATTATCTGGAGCAGCTGTGTTGCTTTCATTCTGTTATGTGTGTAACCTCTTCCTCTTCTAAAATTATGGTTTGTTCTTCCTTTGTAAATCAGCCCTTCAGCTGCAGGTGCAACAATCAACGCGCTCGTACCCAGACCAGGAAGGCCTGGGTTAACTTAGCGAGCTGATGACCAGCTTTCTTATTTTTCATCACTTTTTCAAAATGGACACAAATGAATATTTTCGTATCTCTTCATTTCTTCAGTAAACTGTAATACTGAAAATGAAAATGATAAAAGGCCGAGGCCTCTCTGTCCTTGCGCAAACAAATCAAGAAGAACTGACCTCACGGCCATTGTTAGTCAGTGGTGCCAGTTTCGGTTACTGTTTATAAGGCTGGGGAAACCTGCAGTCAGCTGAGACTGAGGAAGTCACGTTTCTCCCACTGAAAACACTACGCAGGTTGTCATGCCAGGCCTTCATCTCATTGTCCTCTTATGCCCTTCCTAGTGTCTGGTTTGGCTTATCCTGACTGCTGAACTTCGGATAAATGAATCCAGATAATGGAAAGATACCCGGGGTCTGTTAAACTCACTTCGTAGTACAGAGTCCTGTACTTACAAATTTACGAAAGTAGAACCCTAGCGCCACCAAGCGGCTGAAAACAGAGACATAGAAGTTGTAATTGTTTTTCTAGCCCTCGGTAAGGGTTGCCAGGCAAAACCTGGTCTGTTAGGTGCAAAGATTTCACCCTGATGGTCTTATTTTGACTGTTATTGGAGGTGAGGGACAAACCAAAGTTGGCAGCTAAAACATGCCTTGTATTTACAGTACTGTGCAAAAGTATTGAGTCACCCCTCATTTATTCATATTTTTCTAGGAAAATGAGAAATAAGTGCAGCCATGCCTGGAGCCAACTTCTTGGTCAGGCTTTTTTCCCCCTTCTTCAATAATTAGAAATATCATACAGGAATGTGTACATACTATATATGTACACAGAATAGTTTGACATTGTGAGCACTGAACCTTACTGAAAAAATGAAAGGTAACCATCACAATGCACAGTTTCACTTAAACCATTAAATTGTCTGACATGAAATGGAAAATGAAGCAGTCAGAGCTTTTGCTGTTGTCAGCACCACTTGCGAGTACCTCTTCTCTCTATCTGTTGCACTTGTTCGCTGTCTCACTACCGGATGAGTGTTAAAACAATAACAAATGCAAAAGTAAAGCTCAGTAAAGGATGTGTATACTTATAGAAAAGGAATAAATCGTTTTTTTTCTTTGCTGAAAAATTTAAAATAATTTGAAATAAAATTGAAAGCAGGCAAGAAATATTCCTTGGTTAATTGCTTTGGGGAGGCCAGTCCATGACTGACAGTGTTCCATTACGTGTTTTTCTATCCAGGTGTGCTTTTACTGCATTGGCAGTGTGTTTGGGATCATTGTCATGCTGAAAAATGAAGCTACAGCCAGTCAGAGGCTTTCCAGATTTTATTGCATTGCTAATAGCTCTTTGGGAATCACCTTGTTTATGCCTGTCAAACTGTGCAATCTTTGGCATTTTGTTTTTGTAGAAAAGCCTGGAGAACTATTGCTGAAGACCACTTTAAAAGAATTACAAGAAAGTCTGGCTCCCTGGAAGCAAAATGTAAAGAAATGAGGGCCGGTTCAAGACTTTTGCACAGTACTGTATATAACCAGACACATAGTGTTATGGTTATTTACAACAAATTATACATTTTATTCTTATTATTCTTAATGTATCTGTCTTATTTTTGCACTGATTCACTAACAGTGTGACCCACCTTTCTTAACTCTATGATTAACTCATGAAAATGCCGCCTTTTGTGAAACTTATCAGAACTGAATGAATCATAACCATGAAGTCTTTTCACACATTTGTAGGGTCCTGTTAGGGTCCTGTTAGGGTCCTGTTCTTAAGAGTGCACCAGGGTGTGTTTCCTGCCTGCCAGACTGAAAACAGGGCAACCCAGAATCCTGTGGAGGGTCTCCTATCCCATGATTCATTTCGAGAAAGACTCGGTCCCAGTTATTTGTATCCGCAGCTCACCGATGAAAATTACAGCGCTAATCGTTGGCGTTGCTCTTTTCTGTCTGTTGTATTTAACTGGGCTTTATTTGGATAATTAACTGCGTGTTTAGGCCCCGGTTCTCTTTCAGTCTTGGTCTACCAGGTGGGTAAATCCGTGCATGACCGCTGCAGCTAATGTGTAGCAGCAAGGCCACAGAGTATGCGTTAGCCCGTCTCAGCTAATTCAGCTAGTTAACGTGGCTGTTTGACGTGACTGAGCAGGTATCCCACCTGCTCACTTTGCCATGCCAGCAGTTATGTAGTCTATCCGTGTTAGAAATAATACTACGATCAACGGACAGCCGAAACCGATCAACCAAACTGGTGTTGTGCTACTTTGCTAATCATCTTGTCTCCTCTGTAGGTTTCTGGAGTCTTCAGGATGTCGTACCCTCCTCCGATGAACCGCCAGCAGATTGGTATCCCGCAGTTACCTCCCAGGATCCCCCCTCCACAGTTTGCAGGCTTTGCCCCTGCAGTCCCACCAGGTACTGAACAGCTGTGTGACACTGAAGGAGAAGCAGCAGGGTGATGTTACTCTAGTAATAAAGCTGCAACTACTGGCCTCACATTATGATCTGTGTGAAGCATCAATTAACAGTATTATGTCTTTGCATAAGTGACTGTCGAGAAGAAAGCAACCTAAAGGGCCAGTAAACTGATAGAACTTAGTAGCCGATACCTTAAAGCAGGAAAATGCCCCAAACATTTAATATTCAGAGAGTTAAATATTTAAATCGCAGGTCACATTCTTGTTAGTGACTTTGGTAATTGTGCATGTACTAATATAGTTGTTGTTTGGCTTAACACCCGACTGAGTGCTGTATTTAATTTCTGTTTTCAGGTACTCCTATGATACCGGTTCATATGGGTGTAGTGACCCCCACACCCACAGTGAGTTTGAAACAGGAGCTCCTACTGCATTCTGAATAACCTGCTATTAAAACCATAAGACTTACACATTGCCAACGATGTCTGGTGCAGTTCATTTTATTTCTTATTTAGTCAAGAAATTAAAGCCCCTACGCTCGCCATCAGCTGCTTGTTGTGTTTGCATTTTTTCTCTTTGGTGTTATTCTGGATACGAGTGACATTTGAATACCTGAAATTTATGTCGCAGGTGCTCGTTCCAACCACAGTTGCTGTAGCACAGAAGCCGATGACTCCAAAGAAGGATCCTGGCACGATCAGAGCCAAGGATACAGAGGACAGTGGCGGCCCCACCACCACTGTGTTTGTGGGGAACATCTCTGAAAAGGCGTCTGACATGTTGGTCAGACAGCTTCTAGCAGTGAGTTGACTGTTACTGAAACGGAACAATCCCATTAATGTAAATTAGTGATCTTTTGATGTGAAAGAATTTTAAATTTGGTATAAAATCAGTCTACATTTAGACAAATCTTTATTTTTTTTATGAGAGGGTGCAATCATATTAATATACAAAAGACAGCAATGGTGCAAGAGTTGCAGGTGACAGACTTTTATTCTTTTTAGTCAAGCGATGAGGTTTTACGGAGAAACGTCACATGGTTTGATTATTGTTTCAGTCTCTCAAATAGCCAATCTCCATGAAGTACTGTTACAGGGATACACAAATACTGTTTTATATCTGATCATTTAGTTGTTAATTAATTATTATTGTCATCGTCTGTGCTGTGAATTAAATACGGTCTTTTTTCTGTCCTCTTGGAATATAGAAATGTGGTATTGTTCTAAGCTGGAAAAGGGTCCAGGGTGCCTCTGGGAAACT
>VUQS01032696.1:0-13598 GCA_015108495.1 Heterochromis multidens | reverse complement strand
TGTTTTAACCAATAGGGAGTCAGTGGCAGTGGAAAAAATGGGGATGAAGATGAGGAGGAGGTTCTTGATGAAGAAACTCTGCGTAGGGACCAGGCTGTGAAGGGGGCAATAGATGTCCTCATCCGAGAGTACGCAAGTGAGCTTAATGCTCCTTCACAGGATCCTGACAGTCAGCCTCGCAACAAGAAGCGGAAAGAGAAGAAAGAGGAGGTAGTCTTTGCATGAAACATGTTTCACTGGTTTTTTTTTTATTTTTCTTTTTAGCTTTTTTTTATAGTACTTGGTGAGTGCTTAGTGTGTTTGTTTCCTGTCTTTTGTCTTTGCTTTGTGTAAGGAGGATATCAATGCCATGGAGATGGAGGATGACAAGAGAGACTTGATTTCCAGAGAGATCAGTAAATTCCGGGACACACACAAGGTAATGTATCAGACTGCTCTTGTTACTCTGTAATTAGGTTTTGAAGAAGAAATCCTCCACATTTGTTAGTAGAAATTCCTCTAACGCAAAATGGATCTGCAGTTTAGGACTGTTCTGTTACTGTCAACCATAGTCTCTTGGTAGTCAGTAAGTTCTTAGATTAGCTAGTGAAATTCAAACAATGAAGGAACATAACATAGTTGATGTTGCTTTAAATATTTAATATTATCCATTAATACTTCAAGCACCCATTGATTACTTTATAGTACCTGTCAGTATTTCTAAACTGACCAAGAGTTGTCACTGTTCACAGTACTGATTGAAACTAAAATATTTCGCTCTGCACAAGCTAAATTCATCACACAGAGTGCATGGACACAATGTTAAATTCCAACTAAAGCTAATCTATTGATTAAACCCCACCAATATGGTAGAGTTCATTTGGTGACTAGAGCAAGATGAATCTCAGAATCTCAGCTTTGGAAAAAGTTGCAAGGATAGGATGTAAGTATGATCTTTTATTTCTTCTTTACTCGTTTTGGGCGCTCCCTTCTGGAGGGTTTGCAGAGGGGCAACTGGCTCTTAGTCCACTTGGATTACTTTTATTTAAATGTGGACTCCGGCAAATAAAAAGTGCCCCTGCTACTGGTGCTGGGATTGTATTCAATAAAAACCTAATGGATCCTACATACGTTGAGTCAGGTTTAAGAAGGTCGTGCAGCTCAGTGAACCTCTGCATGTCCTCAGATGATAAATAACGTGTTTGGAAAGCACACACAGACTGAAAGAGCCTAACCACTGCAGCAGTTTGAACTGCAGCCTGTAGTATTACTGAAGTAGGGAGCGCCCCTTCACAGCACTCTGTGGTCTGAAGACATGCAAGGTAAGTAATTGCTTTCCTATTTCTGTTTTGTTTTTTTTAACCCTTAGACACCCACACCACAATTAAGCAATGAGAGAATGCATAAAAAAACTATATGAGCACAGTTTTTTAAGTCAAGTTATTAAGAAGGAATAAGCCACAGGGTCATTTTAGGATGAACACCAAGCAGCATTGTTTGCTGCTTTTTATTAAAATAAGGATCTCCCATCAGCAGTATGCTATTTTTTTTTAAAAGAAGTGATAAAACTCAAAAAGGTCTGTGTACCAGAACTGCAGGTGCCAAAAAACCCAAAAATTCTTCAGTATTTCAAGGTGACAAAAATAACACAATTCAAAGAGGAACAAACCTAACACCATATTAAACACAGAGTATAAATTAGGAACCACCTCATGACAATGTTTAGAAATTGTTGTTTTTCCAGTAGTATGTTTCAAACTCATCACTAAATAATTTAAAACATGAGGTAAGTTGTAGGTAGGAACAAAGATGTTGCAGAACAATGAGAGTGTATCTGTCAAAACCGTCCCTACGCATTGAAGGTAGAAGTGCTAGCAATAGTGTGCAAACAGACTTAAGTCTAGTTAAATTACACACCCCTGTGATCCTTTTCTACTTTTTTGTTTTTTAGTTAATACCTGTCAGACCCACATTTACGATGCCTTAGTTTAAATTTTGTTAGCCAGTCAGGATCTACAAACCTACCAGCTCGAACCTTTGTTAAATCAGTCAGGAGTGTGTTTGAACTGTGGGTCTGACTCTGAAGTTTTTTTTTTATTGGGTTGGAGAGACCAGACAGACATCACAACCTGCTGGTAAGACTGCTTCACTAATTTCTTTGTGGCAAAATGAAATGCAGTATCTGATTTGTTCTGAATTTAAAAACAAGCTGATGTGGATGTTATTTGTGTGGATGACTTGTAATAAGATGAAACTGCTTCACAGGCATCGTTTGGACATTTTTTTCCTGATTATATTGACTTTGCTCTTGACTTGCTTTTCCTCCCACATGTAGCCTGTAGGATGTGTAGGGGCAGAGAAGTGCTGAAACCCTAGCTCATCATCTGTAAGTTTCACACCAGTAGCTCCAGAACAGACCGAGGAAAATGCCATGATTGAAATGTTACCTAGTGAGAATGTAGATGAATAGTTCATACTTTGTGTTTACTCAGATTCTCAGTGAACAGCTGTGAGAACCAGTCAGCTATGATTGGCTTGCACAGATATATAAAATGGGTTCAAATGATTGTTTAGTTGCTGGGCTTCATACTGAAGTCCCACACTGCTGGAGGGGATCACTTACACTGCAGTCTGGTATTGCTTTCCTGCTTCTCAGATGACCGTGTAGAAACCACATGGGAGCTGATTATGTAATTTACTTAGTTGGGCCATTTGCCGTGTTAAGCTTTGGCTTGTTTTAATCCACTTGGCACCTATAGGTAAAGCCAGGGCATTATATAGTGGTGATCTTAAGTTTATAGCTGGATCTTCGTGACCTTTTTGAACTAAAGGTTAAAAGCTGACTTTGCATTTTTATCTTAAGAGCTTCGTTTTACTATGAGCAGTATGAAAGACCCAGTTTCCAGTAAAATCTTCTGTATATGCATTTTAAGCTTCCGGATCTCTTACATCGGGTCAAATCTGTCACTTATCTGCATTCACATGAGTGCACTTTGATTTGGAAAATGACCAGATGTTGGTTTGACCAGTGCTTCTTTGCCTTTTGACATTAGATAATAATCCCAGATCACCATAGATCCCATCGTAACAGCAGAGGATGAGTTGACCTGTTATATATGCAGGAAAAAAATCATTCAATACAAATGTGATAAAGAAGGGAGGCTGAATACTGGAGCCAGAACAAGAAGTATTCTCTCTACACAGGAAAAGAAGACTGTAAGTGTTTACAAAACACCTGAAATGTTTCTTTGGTGGAACCCCTCATATAAACCCAGACATCCCTAATTCTTTAGGTGTCTTTCAAGAATAAACTGTCATTTATGGTTTTACATAAGTGTGTCCTGAAATGAGCAGTATATATATTAAACCTGCTCAAGCTGCAGACCACTCTTCCTGGAGGAAACCACTTCCTGACTTGGAGCAGCCAGCTTCTCCAAAACAATGAGTCATGGTAGTACGTGAGCATTTCTGGAACAGGGAGTCTAAACTGTTAACTTGTTTACATTTATGTAATTTAATATGATGATCTTTTTTTTCTTGATTTTGCATCCAGTAATGCAGTTTCCCTTTTTCTTCCCATGTGGGCTCCTGCAGAAACTGGAGGAGGAAAAAGGAAAGAAGGAAAAGGAACGCCTGGAGCTCGAGAGAGAAAGGAGAGAGAGAGACAAAGAGCGAGAGCGCGAGAGGGAGCGCCGCGATCGCGAGAAAGAGAAGGAAAGGGAGAGAGAGAGGGACAAGGAGCGAGAAAGAGACCGGGATCGTGACCGCGAGCGAGAGAGAGATCGTGAACGCGAGAGGACGAAGGAGCGGGAGCGGGAGAGGGAGAGGAGTCGAGATGTCAGTGAAGCTCGCAGCAGATCGAGGTCGGTTCTAATGCAAGACAGTCTGGCTCCTAAAAGCACTGCACTGACTAATCTAAAGGGCTGAGAAATGTATTTGTGTGTTCGGCCAAGGAGAGCCAGCATCTTTTTATAGCACTGGCACTTTAGTATCGTAAAGCAGTAGCTTGTTAATTACTTCATTATTAATACCTGTAAGCTCTTTCATAAGACATGCACTTCTTTCTGTTAATCTGATGGCATCATAATGTGTTTGCTTCATATCTGAATGAGCAATCTGGTCACTTATGTTGGACTTGGCAACATTTATGTTTTACTTTTAACTCGGGACAAGTCTCAGTATATAGTGTCATATACAGCGCCTGTTCTGCATCTTGAATTGCCCAGCTTACTGAAAGACATGTTTGTTTTGAAGAACGTCCTAAAGATTTGACTATTCTAACGGAAAACTCACAGCCGTTCCTTTATTTAAAAAAAGCAGTTATTCATAACAAATGTGTGAACATCAGGCAAACGCTGGTACAAAAAGAAAACATGACGCTGACCACAAAACACAAAGTTAGTGTTCATTTAGCTGGTAGAAGCACACGCAGACCTCCTTTCTTGTATGATGAGTTTTCCATTATTTACTTTGATTTACAATTTTATATCCATTACAGATTGAAATGCTATAAAATACAACTTTAAATACTTTATGGTGATCAAGACAGAGATTGTGATAGGTCAGATTAATGACACCCATCTCTTAATGACAACAGTTTGGGTTTTGACAAATCTCTGCCTGAAGCTGAAGTTAGATTGTTGCTTCCAGCTGTTTCTAGACATCTTTTCTAATGAAGATCCATCCATAAGTTTCTCTAAAGGTAAGCGTTATGGCCCTGTATGCATGTGACATAATACTGGTAACTACAGGCTGGGGGGTGGCTGTAGCTCAGGAGGTAGAGCAGGTCATCCACTAATTGCAAGGTTGGTCGTTCGATCCCTGGCTGCTTTAGTCTGCGTGCCAAAGTGTCCTTGGGCGAGATACTGAACCCCAAATTGCTCTCTGATGCGTTCATTGGAGTGTGAATGTTTGATAGAAAGCACTTAGGTAGAAAAAGCATAGAAAAAAGAAACCTTGTTCCCCACAGCTACAATTAAAGATTCATTTACTCTACATGAAACCCAGGAAGTTTTGTCAGTTGCTGTTTTGGGTAATTTTGATTTTAGGGGCTGTTGTGTTGAATTGATTATTTGTAGAAAATATCTATAATACAAAAAATCCATAATTAGACCACTGTAGTGAATGCATTTAGCAGTTGGTGCTGGCTGTGGCCAAATACTCTTGAAAAAAATTGCTTGACTTTTTTTTTTGCTGAATTCTTTACATTTTCCCCTGCATTTCAGTTTTATTTACTGTAAATAAGTTGGTCAGTAACCCATCATTTTCAACAGAGAGAGGTCTAGAGACGATAAAAAACGAGACCGTGAAGAAGATGAGGAGGACATGTATGAACGGCGGAGACTTGAGAGGAGGCTTAGAGACAAGGAGGCTGCTTACCAGGAAGTATGTATATGATCTCTCCTGTCATTTTAATCTGATGAAAATTACATTTAAATAATTGCACATAAGTAAATGACTGTTTATATTTGACTGATTACTGATTTGAATTGCTTTTCTCTGCCTTCTTAAAGCGCCTGAAAAACTGGGAGGTCCGAGAGAGGAAGAAGGCTCGTGACTATAGCAAAGAAGCTGAGCGAGAGGAAGAGAGGCGTCGTGAAATGGTATACAAGAATGCATAACACACTGGATGAAACTGATTTTGGACTATTTATTATTTCAGTTATGTGAAAATGGCAGGTTTGATTTACTGTTTAAATTTCATTTTGTGCATAAAATCAGATGAAAGAAGCCAAAAGGCTCAAAGAGTTCCTTGAAGATTATGACGACGACAGGGACGACCCGAAATACTACAGGTGATTATGTTCATTTGCATTTAAAAGTGTGAGGTACACAAATTTGCTTTTGTCGTCACTTAACTTTTCATTCTTATTTTCAGGGGCAGCGCTTTGCAGAAGCGACTTCGTGACCGGGAAAAGGAGATAGAGTTGGACGAGCGAGACCGGAAGAGGGAGAAAGAGGAGCTGGAGGAAATCAGACAAAGACTTCTCGCTGAGGGTCACCCTGACCCTGACGCTGAATTACAGAGGGCAAGTCCACCTGGAACTTTCTCTATCCACTGAGAAAGACATTGGAAAGAACACACAGAACTTCAGTTTGTTTTAGCAGAATTCCTTGTTTTCTCTTTTTGCTTAATCTGTAATGATGTTAGTGCATTTATTATTAATATGTAAGTCCACCAGTCACTAAAGATTTCCTGAGGTTGCTTATGTGTTGCATATTTGTGTAGATGGAGGAAGAAGCAGAGCGCAGACGACAGCCACCTCTGAAACTTGAACCTGAGGAGAATGTGAACCAGGAGAAAACTCACAAGGATCGAGAGAAGAGAGGGTCGGGGAGGCCTGTAGAGCCGGAGCCTCAAGTTCCCCCGCAGAATTCAGATGACGATGTGGAAGAGGGGGATGAAGATGATTACCGCGATGGTGAGGACTCACAAGAAGCCAAGCCGCAACTCAAACCCGCCATGCGACCAATCACTACTGCTCCCTCTGTGTCCTCTGCCAGTGGAAATGTGACTCCAAACACCCCCGGCAATGAATCTCTCTGCGGCATCATCATTCCAGGCGAGAACACTCCTGAGGTCCAACCTCCAGAGGAACACCGGCCCAAGATTGGCCTCAGTCTCAAGCTGGGTGAGTATAGCAGCAAAGCAAAGGATACATACAGATCTGTTTCTTTAGTGGTACTGCTTTTCCCAGAATAAACTGGCTCTCCTGTTGATTTTTTTTTTTTTTTTCCATCAGGTGCCACCAACAGTCCCAGTCAGCTCAGCGCAGGAAAGCGAAAGAAACTGGCAACTGTGGACAGTGTTTTCAACAAGTTCGATGAAGAGGAGGCAGATGAGCAGCCTCGCAAAAGGAAACTGGTTCCACTGGACTATGGTGATGATGATAAGAGCCTGGGGCTCGATGGAGCAGAAATTTCAGGGGCTAAAGGCAGCATCAACACAGAGGAGAAACGCAAGCACATAAAAAGCCTTATAGAGAAGATCCCCACTGCCAGGCCAGAGCTCTTCTCCTATCCTTTGGACTGGGCTATGGTTGATTCGGTAAAAAGCTTGGCAGTCTTTGGATTTGCACCTATTTCCATAATCAGTGGAAGCTGCTAAAATAAAGCTATGTTTTGTTTTTGATGTCTTTTTTTTTTTATTTGTCTTTCTGTAGACTCTGATGGATCGCCGCATTAGACCGTGGATAAATAAGAAGATTATAGAGTACATTGGAGAGGAGGAACCCACGTTGGTTGATTTTGTCTGTTCTAAGGTCAGTTATTCTTTATAAAAACTCTGAAAACATGATGCTTAACAGTTCTAAAGTTTCAGACCATACTTTTGAAAATTCATATGCCTCCTTAAGCTTGTGGTGTTGAATTGTTGGGCATGTTGCTCACTCTGATTGATACTTTCTTTTTTAACCAGGTAATGGCACATAGCACCCCTCAGGGTATTCTTGATGATGTTGCTATGGTAAGTTGGAATTTGCTCTGGAAAGCCAAGTCTTTGAACATCTTACATATGTAATCCATCTTTTAGGGAAGTTTGGTTGTTTGAAGTTCTTTGTAAAATGCCCTGTAGACTTATAATAAATAGCACAATACACTAAAAGAATTACTAAAATATTTATTGCTGAGCGAGTTCTTTTTAAAATACCCTTAACATTGATGGATACCAGTCTACTAGGCACAAAAGTAAAGCTAACATTTGTCTTTCCAAGTAGAAGTTTCAATGTTGACCCATCTTCACTGAATCTGCATTTACCTTTTTGAATATCTGCAGGTTGCCTTAGCATGGAAAACAAAAGTTAAGTTGGCAATAATCTTTTTAAACTCAGAACCAGTAGTGCTAGTTTTTCAACCAGAGTGCTAATTTATCAGCTAACATCAGCAAGCCTCCATTCATAAACTGTACAGGTGCAATGCATTATTAGTGATAAGTGACTAATAAATACCAGAATGTCACTCACCAGAACTGAAGCAAAAACTCTTTGAATGGTCTGTACCACACATCAAGCCATATTATTTGTCAGATAACAAAGGCACCAGCAGCTTGCAGGTGGAGAGGTCCAGTTCAGTGACTCCATTTATTAAACTAACTCCTACTGCCTAAAACGATGTAACATTTGGTTCTCAAAGCTGTTGAAATATGGAATGGTTTTCAGAGGAAGCAGGTAATAACTCACAGCATCCCTGTCCGAGGAATTTCGGCAACACTTTATAATACAGCCTGCGACTAAGGGCGTAATTCCCCTGTAATTAAATTTAATTTCAATGTATTTTATTTGAAATTACAGTGTAATTATATTTATCTCCAAATACTTAAAGGTTGGCACACTAGAATAAGGGGGTAATAAGTCAGGTTTATACAGGAAACAATTATACTGTAAGTAGATTTAAGTACAGCGTTAGTGTACAGTTTCTTCTAAATTTTGTACTTTTCAGGGCGTGGGATGTATTATGGAGTGGTTTAATCTTGCCTTTTTACACCTTTATTTTTTTTTTTAGGTCTTTATTTAATATTCATTATGTTGATGTGCATGATGGATGTTCTATCATACCATCAAAATTTGCAGGCCTATGTGACCTTATAATGATGGAACAAAGTCTAACTTTATTTTTTTCTGTCACAGTCACTGTTCAAACATAACTTTCAAAAGGAGTGTACAGGAAAGCAGTGTGTCCTTTCCTGTAAAATACCTGGAAGTTAGGCAAGGTTAAACCACTCCATAATATGGCCCGCGCCACGATAAGTAAAGTGTACTTACAATGTAAGCTGGGAAAATATTGTTTTTCTGCAAAATTACGAAGAAATTATGCAGTACTTAAAATTACTTACAATATAATTTCTGTCTCCTAAAAAAATACTAAAATTTTACTTACAGTGTAATTTCTTCTTTCCTGTAAAATACCCGAAGTTATGCACTACCTAAAATTACTTGGATGAAGGATACAGATACTTTTTGAATGGTGTGCAAGTAATCATTATGAGCCAAAAGTTCAGGCTTTGTACTGCTTTGATGCTCAGTTTCTGTCAGTTTTTTTAAACTCCTGGCTCTGTATGATGTCAGTGAGAGTTTGTGTCCTTAATATGGTCATCTCAGGCACACAGCTGACTATGAGCACAGAAGCCCCACCCACCTGCTGTCCAAACCTTTTGTTTACTCATCAGAAGGTAGGGGAAAAGGTGTTAAAGGCTTTTTCAGACAGTGGGTGAACTGAGGGGCTGCACCAAGGCCCAGTATAAAATCAATAAGTATAATTTTGAAAGGTAATGCAAATCTACTCTAGTAGAGTCAAAGAATAAAAACGGAAGGATTCATCACATACATTTATTCTGCTTTGTAATATATAGTTTGTTTAACTGACCTGTTTGTGTTTAGGTTCTCGATGAAGAAGCGGAAGTCTTCATAGTAAAAATGTGGAGGTTATTGATATATGAAACAGAAGCTAAGAAGATCGGACTGGTGAAATAAGTAAACACGTCTCTGAGTGACTTCCTGAGCTTTCAGTTCTGCTGTCTGCAGTTTTCTGATCCAGCAGACTGTGAACATGCCCACACGGCCCTCCATTCCATCGGCAAGGAGCTGCTGCCTTGTATGTGTGTATGAGAGAGTCTAAATTGTGAACTGAAAGGGTTGGAAAAAATGTGCTGCATGATAAAACTTTGGTTGTATTTCTTTTCTTTGTTAATGCCCTTCAGGAGGAATTTCATCCATCTGTTCTCCAATATGTTGGACACATTCTGCTTTAATTTAGTGGTGTTGTTTGGAGGCACTACTCCATTATGTGAACTAATAAACATGTTTTTTTTAAACAAAATGTCTGGTTTTCTTAAATGTTTTGTCTGTTATTATTTATTTTTTGGATTATTATGTTCTTTTCAAACACCAAAGACTTCAGTGGGATCAGGCTTCCAGACACAGATGTGATTACTGTGGTTTACTCCTGACCTTCTCTATACTTCTTCATCAACACTCAAAGCAAACATCACATCTGTGGTGCTCTTTCTCTGCTTGAAAACATGCTATTTGCTGATCGCCACCTCTCAACCTATTTGCACTAAAATAAGAAATTATTTTAGTATTATTATCTTATTATCTAGAGAAAGTATAAGATAAGGAGCCAAGACAGGAACTGTGGTACTGCATGAGGAACTCAGGAGTGATGAAAGTGAGAGTGGTGAGGTGTGTAGTAGGAGTGACAGATTGGTTCAAGGTGGGAATGCGATTACATCAGGGATCTGCTCTGATCCCCTCTTTGTTTGCAGTGGTGATGGACAGGCTGACAGGTGAGGTCAGGCAGGAGTCTGTGTGGACTCTGATGTTTGCAGATGACACTGTTATCTATAGTGAGAGTAGGGAGCAGGTGGAAGAGAGCCTGGAGAGGTGGAGGTATGCTCTGGAGAGAAGAGGAATGAAAGTCCGTACAAGCAAGACAACAGAATACATGAGTGTAAATGAGCGGGAGGCAGGTGTAACAGCTGCAAGGAGTAGAGAGAGTGAAAGTAGATGAGTTCAAATACTTGGGGTGAAAAAGAGAGTACAGGCAGGGTGGAGTGGGTGGAGATTTGTGACAGAAGGAGCAGCAGGAGTGAAAGGATGGTGGTGAGACCTGCTGTGGTGTTTAGAGAAGGTGGCACTGACACAAAGACAGGAGCTGGAGGTGAAAGTTGAAAATGTTCAGATTTTCACTAAGAGTGACCAAAATGCACACGATTAGAAATGAGTATATCAGTAACCCACTAGTGCATTATGAGTCTTATGAAGTTTTGGTTCAAGCATATTAATATTTGCACTAAAATAAAGAATGAGCGCAAAAATAAAAGCTGCAGAATCGAGTACTGCCAATCAGCTTTCTGAGAAACTGAATGAAATGCGGTTTCTTTTTGTTTATGACTTGTTGCTGAGGACGTCACATTATTTCCTGCTCTGATCTCACGAATACGTGGCAGGTCTGTCTGAGCACTTGAACTGTGACCCGGAAGCACTTTGATCGGCTCTAAACAAGATGTTCCGTTAGCCGGTTTGTTGGACGCTAACCGAGTCGGGAAGTTGCAATATTATTCTGACAGCTGGACTTGACAGAAAATATGCGGAGCATCGGTTGTTTGCACTGGACGGTTAACGTGCCCGGGCTCCTTATTCTTCAATATTGAGAGCTAGATAAATATTGACGCTAGTTAGCTTAGCTTTGTCTACGTTACCGAGGCCAGAGAGACACACTGACCAGCTAACGTGGATGTTTGGCACCAAACCGGGCTGGTACCGAAAGAGGGTCGTGACGTCTATTAAATTAACCAGCAAAAAACCCCCAAAACTAATGTTGTTGAACTTCACCTGCACGAATAAAAGTCCGTGCTAACAGCGCAGGTGGAGGTTGGGTTTGATGGTGTAGCTTCGCGGTAGGTTAGCCGAAGAGAAAAGTGAAGTCATGGACGATTTTAGCTCGATCAGCCTGCTCTCCCTGGCGATGCTGGTGGGATGTTATGTGGCCGGGACGATACCTTTAGCAGTGAACTTTTCAGAGGTAAGTTTGTGGTCTTTGTATGCGTGTTACAGTCCTCATGGATGGAACTTTGGAGCTAATTATAAGCCACAAGTCCACATTTTGATGCCTTTTTAAATGCTGTCATTCAACGGACTCAACAATGAGCAGGTATTGTGCTGAAGGTTTGGGTCTCTGACTTTGTCCAGGAGAGGCTGAAGCTGATTACTGTGCTGGGAGCAGGGCTGCTCTGTGGGACTGCGCTTGCTGTCATCATCCCTGAAGGGGTCCACGCACTTTACGAAGAAATCCTTGAAGGTAGGGTTATTGAAACCATGAATGGACAGAAAGTCACGTATTAAGAATGACCTACTTTAAACGAATGTAATGGGGGGATAAAAAATTTATCATTTCACGTTTTTTTTTATTTTATTGAGTGGAATATTGTTGGATTTTGCTCATTATTTGGTTATTTTAGTCTATGAGCTGTCAGAAACAGAGTAATTTTGGAAATCCCTGTGATGGAGCTGTGACTTCTCCAGGGTGTATCCTGCTTTTAGCCCTATGTCAGCTGGGATAAGCTCCATCTCTCTGCAACACTTGTTAGTTAAGCTGTTAAGAAATAGATGGATGGGTTGTAAAGCTCAAGGCAGTGACTTCAGCCACTGTCTTATTGTTTGTTCTGGATGTACAATGTGTTGCAGAGACTGCCTGGAAAGCAGTACTGACTGTCCTGGTGAAATAAAGTTAAATAAACTAAAAAAGTGATTAATTTATCTCTTAATCCAGTAGTAGACTGTTAAAATATATCAAGAAAGAGAGCCAGGTTTTCTCCTGTGTGGTGTTTTGCGTCGTTTCTCTTTGATATGTAATTGTAAATGTAATCATTGAGTGTGGATTGAATATCTTTGGACTTTGGGTTGTTAGTCAGACAAACCGTCATATTGATTCAACTTACTTGTTAAGTCTTTTCTTTATATACATTTTACAGTGTCCCACACTTTGTTGGAAAAGGGATTGTAGATTAAACAGTTGATTGTCTGAACCTTTTTACAGATTAATTCTATGTCAGATAATTGATTAGTTGACAAATCTCTTCAGCCATCATTTAAATTTCATTTAACTTTATTTCACGAGGGCAAATCCCTTGGTTTTAGTACTGGTTTCCAGGCAGTTCTTAGTACGTTCATTAAGATCAAATAATAGAACAGTTGAAAAAAACTGAAAAACCACATGCACATCCTGTTAATCAGATGCACTGGTGTCCAGATTTTTTTCCTTGTGGATTCGTCTAACTGATACCAAATAATTCCTCAGTAGTACTGAAGACAGCTTCAGGCTGTTGTTCCACAAATATTAAACAATGCTTGGGACAGGTGGTGCTTTTCTGCTTTTGGCAGTAGCTTGCAGGTCTTCTCTTTTACAGCTTTGTGCTCACAAGTTTTTTTTCAGGTTAGGCGTTGTACCGAATGTACTGAGCACATAATTATATATAACGTCCAGCTGTGGATCTTTGTGGATCTCTGTCTGTCCTTTCCTCGTTTCCTGTCAGCTTCCTGCTGTATGCGCTCTATAATGGTAAAATCTAAAATGGTGCAGAGTCCTTTTTTTTTTTTTTCAAAGTCTTGACTGTCAAAACTTTATTCCAACATAACTGACCAATGTGATGGATGTCATGCCTCCTCCTGCAATCTGAGCCATATGTGTTATTCAAGTTTTGGACTGATTACTTTGTAATTATGTCTAAGGCTTAAAACTTATAGTTAGATAAAGCTTATAGTTAGGGCTGGATCAGGTGACCCTGAATCCTCCCTCAGTTACGCTGCAATAGGCCTAGGCTGCTGGGGGTTTCCCATGATGCACTGAGTGTTTCTCCTTCTCTCACCTCTGTTCACTCACCATGTGTTTTTACACCTCTCTGCATTTAATCATGAGTTATTATTAATCTCTGGCTCTCTTCCACAGTGTGTCTTTTGTCCTGTCTTCCTCCCCTCATCCCCAACTGGTCGCGGCAGATGGCTGCCCCTCCCTGAGCCTGGTTCTGCCGGAGGTTTCTTCCTGTTAAAAGGGAGTTTTTCCTTCCCACTGTCGCCAAGTGCTTGCTCATAGGGGGTCGTCTGATTGTTGGGGTTTTCTCTGTA
>VUQS01032688.1:0-13391 GCA_015108495.1 Heterochromis multidens | reverse complement strand
ATTAGGACAATACTGAAACCATGAATCATTAACGATTATTAAACTGATCTGTGAAAAATTTATGAACCACATATTAACAAACAGCAAACGACTCCTTTTGAGAAAATGTTGACACCAGGAAAAAATGTGGGTTTGTTTTTTGTTTTGTTTTTTCTGTTTGCATCTCAGCTTCCCCTAAGCCACAAATCCCAGCTCTTTCTAGACCACACGGCAAACTCTCACAAAGAGCCTTGCCTGCGGTTTGGAGAAGGTGAACACAAACTTTGCCTCTTTCTCTCTCATCAGTGTAACAATCCTTTTCCAGCCTGAGGCCAAGATCCTCTTTGTTTATGTAACATCACATGATGTCCTAGATGACCCTACCTGAAGCTAGGGGCTCGTATCCATTTCCCAGCTCTAGTTCTGCATCCCTCCCCCTGCTTAGGCCTCGGCTTAGCCACAGGCCAGCTATCCCATTGCTTGGGCATGTGGATGTAACTCATGCTTGCACATACAGTCAGAACAAAGCCTTCAACTCTCCTCTAGCAACAACAGCACCTCTTGTCTTGAAAACTACAAGCAGTAAGATGCCAAATACACAACAAGAAACCTTTAACGTTTTTTTTTTGGTTTTTTTTAATAACCGTCTGTTATTTTTTTACTGGCATACACCCTTAAACGGCAATTAACACAGTTTGTGCATTGCATTAAGTACACTCTTAATTCATCAGCTGAGCATTTCTCTGTTGACAGCGTGACATAGAAAAAGAATAATACAATTAGGATTATATTACAGACTTCAGTTTTCTGCTTGCTACTTATCTGATGAGTCCTAACGTCTGTAAAACTGCATTGCACCACACAAACAGTCACAAGGAAGCAGTATGATGATAAAGCTGTTTCCATAAACAAGATAAGGACTTTCGAAACACAGATGTTATTGAGAAACTAACCCACTAAAAAACCATGAGCTGATTCATCCACATAAACAGACTTCAGCCAGGACCAGTTGTGTGTAATTTTGAAATAAAATTGGGATTTAAGCAATTATTTTACAAGTTTGGGGGTCTGAAGTAGTAACCGGCCTTTCTATCAGTTCATTTTTGTACGCATGTGACCTGGTTCATAACAAGCATTTGGATGCGTGACAATCATAATGACAATGTAGGTCAAGTGAATAATGCCCCAGTTATGCAGACCTAGATACTGGTCAGTGACCCCCGTCAACCATTGGTTGCTAGTAAAAATGCGCATTCCCTGACCAGTTGGCAAAAACCTCCTTGCAATTGCTTTGGTCGCTAGCAAGTTGCCATGGTCGCTCATGGAACACCCTGACTTGTCTACAAACACTCGTCAACTACCCTCAGAGTGGTACACAAACACAAACTGGAAACAGAGACTGTTGCCTTCAAAGTAAAACTTTCTCCTTTTGAATTGTGTTGTTGAATTGTGTGAGCTGAGGCACAACTTTTACTTTGAAGATGAACATTCTCTGTTTCTGGTTTGTGTCATGCTCTTTCAAGTTTTAATACCACTCGGCTAGTAGTTAGAGAGTGTTTGCAGACACGTCAGCGTCTTCCATGCAAACTACAGGCAACTGCGGCAATCTGCTAGTGACCAAAGCAATAGCAAGATTTTTGGAGCAGCACCCTCTTTGCAACCAATTTCACCTATCAACAGCCAACAACCTCCAGGAAGCCAACCATTTGGGGAATACACATTTTCCCCTTGTTTTCTGTGGTGTATCACATCTAATATGGTGGACAACTCTCAAGTCATGCAACAAGCTTCAATACAAGCAGATGCAGGGTGGAATGATCTGGATAAATAGCTCCATTCTGTTGTGGTTGTAAGTTAAAATTACACATATGAAACACAAAGACTGCATAAGCATGCACACTAATCCCAGTGACATACACCCCATCAGTGTTAACGCCAATATCCCGTACAGTCGTTTTCATAAAAATATTTCATTTGGGTTTGGCACATCAGCCTTTGAACTTATTACACTTTTGTATTTTTGTTCAGACTAGTTCAAAAGCCCTCTTTCATTCCTCCACTGTTATTAGATCAGCCTATCAGTTTTTTCTCACTTTTCCATTATTTCACAACGTGAAAGCCTCTGCTCTGTATATATAAACTTAAGGCAGTGGACGTAACACACATTGGCATGGAGGCTTTGCATGAATATAAATAGGGAAGAACCTAGTGTTGCTGGAAGAAAGACGTGGTGGACACAGCATACACAGGCAGGAGGGAATGCAGATAAACTGGAAAACAGAGGAGAGGGGTGTATCACACCAATGTCTAGACACTGAGATCTCTGTCATCGTGATAAAGGATGAATATCACTTTATGTGAGTTGAATTTGCTCTCATTTTATCAAAAATCTCTTGCAAAATGCGACTGAAATTGAGCCATGTCCAAGCATTAACCCTTGGCATTTAAAAATTGGGACAAACCTTCAAGTGACTTTTATTGGTAAACCAAATGGCAGCCACAGCTTGTGGACAAACTGTTGAGGGAAGCCCAGGCAGGCCTGTAACAGATGGTCAGAGTGAACGGGTGACTGTTGACAATGTGTGCTGCATTCGGGGACAGCACATGACACAGAAAAAACAGAGAAGAACCTGAAGTTTCTGTTGTACTACAGTAGATATATATAAACTCACAATGAATGGAGGCACACAGAGACACACACTTAGTAAACACACATTCAGTAAAATACCACGCTATCACAAAAAGACAAGGGGTACAGCGCAACGTAGCCTACTTAACAGTAATACCACAAGACTTGTGCATACAAGTTCGTTGTCTACATGACATTACTTTTGCATGCTATTTCCCTTACTCCCAAATCCAAACCAAACATCCCCCCTCCCACCCCCCATCAATCCCCAAGTAATGGCTCTTTTGCATTTCTCTTTGTCCTGCTTACTCTTTGCAATTAAGCAAATGGGTCATTAGTTAATTGCCGCAGGCAACAGGACACACGAGGAGTTAATCAGAGTGGATGGATGGACTGCTTGCAAAGAGCACGGCACACAAGCACACGTATATGCTCACAGAAGCACATGCCCGCTTTCACAAGCTATTGACATTTCTGAAAAGTGAGCCTCCAGTAAGACGTGCATACATAAAATTACAGAAAATGGCAGGAGCTGATGAAAATCGGCCTGATCATTGATTCGTGTTGTCAAACTGTGCTGAGTGGCAGTTTCTTCTAGGAGGAAACGTTGGTTGAATCCTTGCTTTGGGCCATCAACATTCAGAGGGAGACAAGAGGATATTTTTCCAGCAAGTGATGGTGCGCAGCTCAATCGCTGAGGCTGAAGACTGCTGACAAATCATTTTCATGAAGTATTTACAAATACAGCTATTGATGGGCAAACCACATAGGATTTGTATAGGCTGGATTCACACCAAGCAAATTGGCATGATGAGTACGGGGCCGTATTCAGACAGGTGCAAGCTCAGTGTTGAGCCGTCACTTAAGCTTCAGAGACAGAGGCTGATTGTGAATGCAGACGTGTTTCTCAGACCTTTTCTACTTTAAAGGTGGGTTTCTCTAGAGGCACACAGACCATCTCTTTTTATCTGTCTTTCTGTTTCTTTCCCCTCTCTCTCATGTGTGTGATTGTGCTGTAGATGTGTGATGGGTGGCACAGAGGTAATAACATGCACAATTGGTGGGAATTTTTGGAATATGCAGCAGCAGAAGAGAAGACCAAACTGGACCCACAACTGCATGGTGGAAATTTAAAAACTTATGATTAAGTTATAGGCTCCAGCCCCCCCGCGACCCTGAATTGGATAAGCGGAAGAGAATGGATGGATGGATGGATGATTAAGTTATTAAACTGTAGCAACTTCAATGTACTATACAAGTGTTTAATAGATTTATTTTCTAGAAAATTGAAAAGCATACATTAACAATTTTCCAATTGTTAAAAAGATTAGGAAAAGCAGCATTTCCCATTTAAAGGTACAATAGGTAGAATTCCTTGCACTAGAAGGGTCACTGATGTTTTGCAATAGCATGCACACATCATAAGAGGAGCTACTTTTTCTGAGACTGACTTTCTTAAATTTCTACAGCACATTTACATCAGAGCAGCAGATATCCAAATCTACCACCGGATAATGCTTCAGCATCAACAACCAGCCTGCATGAAGAGCTGCAGGAGGAGCTACTTGGCATGTTAACTCTGCAACACAATACATACGTAGAGATACCTGTAATAAGATCAAAGCTGTTAATTCTTCACATTCACATTATAGAAGAAGAAGAAGCTACTTTTGGCTGCTCCCTTATTCAAAAGAGGGGTAGATGTTTGATTTGGCCGAGTTAATATGCCGGATGCCCTTCCTGATACATCCCCGAAGGATTTGTGTCTACTCCCAGGAGTGAACTGAGAATCTGTTGCTTGTTAAGTGAATGTGTAAACCACATTATATATATATATATATATATATATATATATATATATATATATATATAATGTTTGGTATTTGTACTTTCAAATGTATGCACACTCACTTGATCAAAAACCAGCCATAATTGCATTGACACATATACCCAGAAATCTACAAGCACAACTTCTCCAGAATCTCATGAATGAAAAAGATTCCCCTCAATTTCTCAGCCAGTAAATATAATGTTGGATTCATATTTCTACACTAGATGGCAGGCTTGCAATCCATTCAGCTTATATCAACATCAAACCAGACTGAGCAGGTAAAATGATAAGTCAAAGCTGAAAGGACTGATGCAATCAACAGATAAGATCATTTTTTCCCGGTATAATACAGTCAGAAAACCTTGTGACATTACTTTCGTCCGCTGAGTCAGAGGGGAAGAAGTGGTTCCTACTCACACACAATCTCTTTTTCTTTGACCTTACATGTCTGCCCTTTTGCTGTGAGCAGGAAAAAAAGAGCAACTTATGGCAAGCCAGCCAACATGTCAAAGGACAAGAAGGACATGTCGGAGAAGTAACAATGCCACAGGATGGCATTTGTTTAGTCCAGTGCACTCAGTACTATCTGGTCTACCAGAGGAACAACAAGAGGAAGGAAGGCCTGACAACATCAAGCAGAAGCTAGAAGAAGTAGAACTCAAACCTGAACAAACCTGAAACAGTGCTGCTGGGGTGGTGACTATAAATATATGCACAACATGATAAGTAGCCAGACATGAACCACAACAGTCGCCAGCAAAATATCAAGTAACTTTTTTGGAACAGAAGAGCCCAAGTCTTCCTAATAATTTGAGCATAAACCTGCAGAGAAGAGTTGTGACTAGCATTCTCAATATTTGCACTTCATCACAGAGCCACTGAGATGTGAAGTAGGAGCTTTGTGATTTATTTGTCTGTGTAAGCAGAACATAAGAAATGTTTTATGTTGTACTTCCCTCGCTAAATTGATTCATTTGTTTCTTAGTGCACTTTTGTAATCAAATTTCTCTTGTTCATTAAAATAATTACTCAGACAGTCTGGGACAAGAGAGCCACAGACTACCACCAAGTACTATAATTTGATTAGAGAGACTTTCTTTTGCTCCGCTGAGCTTTTAAGTGGGCGGCCAGACCACAAAGACAGACAGTCAGATAGACAGTCAGATAGATAGATAGACAGTCAGATAGATAGATAGATAGATAGATAGATAGATAGATAGATAGATAGATAGGTAGATAGATTTTGGGGCTGAGGTAGGTTAGGTTAAAGATAGTTTAAGGTCAATGTAATATCCTAGCAAGGATAGCTGTTCAAACTTGTGTGTGTGTGTGTGTGTGTGTGTGTGTGCGTCATCAATGCCTCAATAAGTGGACTAGTAGAACTCCTCAACTGGGCCATTAAAGTACACTGTCAGTGAAGTGCTCTATTTCATTATGACAGGATTTATTACTCTGTATGTTCCACTCAAGCAGGAAATTGCCCTGAAGCACCTGAAGATCAAATATGAAAGGGTGGGACCATGCAGTTTCACCTTCTCTGAGATGTAATTTAAATTCATTGCAAACAGTGACTGTGTCCACTAGGTGGTGCTGCTGGGCGACGCTAACATTCACAAGGACAGACTGAGATTTGCAGAGTAGCATTGTATTCGTGCCTGAACATAAAGCAGCATATTCTTGTTTAATTATGACAAACAACAGGCCCAACACCTTACATTGTGTCATTCAGCTGCAGGCCTCCAGCCAAGTGTATTTGATGCCACAGAAAACATGAGATGTTTACTGTGATTAGGTTGTGCAGGAGAAGATAAGCTATCAGGCCACTACAGTAGTTAATTCCACTGTTTGATTCCTATCTGGAACTGAAGGTCAAGTGTGGTACCAGAGTACAGCCACCGACTAGTATGGCATTAAATGAAAACCTTCTGACTCAATTTTCTCCGAACAACTGCAATAAATCAGAGGAGCACCGCTGCTGAGCAGAGCATGCCTCTAACCCAGGACCTGCCAGTTGTTCCCAACATGGCCAGTTAGTTCAGTATCGATTCTCTGTCGTGCTGTTATACCACTATAACCATCTGACCTATGAAAGCTGAGCTCACAGCACTGGCCTGAAATCCAGTGCACAGTGCCCTCGGAGGGGAGAGGGAGCACCATGAGAGGAAACACTTAGCTCACCCTCTGAGCTTAGGACTATAGGGCTTTCACTGAAAACACCTGCCCTTGGCTCGTGCCCTGTTAGTCTTGCTGCTTTAGCCTCTGCACTTTTAAACATGCCTCCCTTGCACAACTTGACCCCCACTCTTACATTAACCTTTAAAAAAAGGAGCTCCTGTTCTTGTTCTTGCTCTTTGGTCAACAAGTAGAAAGTCTGAGACTCTCTGACAATATAATAAAATAGCAAGATGTTAAAGATCATTTAAATTTTTTATTGCTTCTAATTCTATTTTTACACTGTGTAAAAGTATGTGTATAAACTAGTTTTATGACACACACTTTGACGCTTGTATGTGGAAAGTATGACATAAACAGATGCTGCTTGCTTGCCTGAATGAAAAATATGATTTAAAAATAATACTGAAGGAGCATCCAGGATTAATTACTCAGCATGCCATTTAGGCTAGTGGAGCCTCTGATCATAGGGGATACAAAACAAAGCAAAGCCCAGAGGCACAGAATATTTAAAAAGAAAACTAAAATCTAACATGTGAATTTTAATTTGAAATTTGAATTTGAATAAATGCAAAGCAAGCAAGATATTCAAGGATGCTCTGTGACTCAAATTCATGTATATATTTTTCTGATTTTGCTTTATCGTCAAGTATTGGGTACTTTCTAAAATGTAGCAATTTGAGAAGAAAAAAACAAACACTTTTTGGATCAACCTTATTCACATCCACACTGAGGCCACAATCTGTGGTAAAACTGTGAGATACCAACTGAATTCATAAGTTTTATCTCATGTCATACGTGGCCATTACTTGAATTTCAGCGTTAATAAAGCCAAAAGCTCGGGAAGCACTGCTAAACAGAACAAGGTCATAGTGATGAGCGGACTGGACTAAACTCAGCTCATTCAAGCCCCAAACCATTGACAGTGAAAACATTTTGATTAATGGAGCAAATTTACCTATATTTTTTATTTATTTTTGCAAACATTTAGTTTGTAATGAGGTACTAAGTAGTAAATGTTACTTTGTGTCCACACAGAGTTACTTATTAAACTTATTTATTAGCCATACCCCTGATAACTAACTGACTATCGCAATAACTGTTCATTATATAGTGGAAAAGGCTATCAACATGTTGTTTGTTGTGAGCAATAAAATATGACACATTTTCTTTGGAGCCTCCATATTGTTTCCGTGTTCTAATTTTCCAACTCAGGAAATGTGATCAACCGAGGAGTAGACAGACTTGTCTACTTGGCCCATCTACTTATGTGGTATGATGATTATCCCACTCAAGCTTAAGGTGTGTGTGTATCAGCTCCCACCTGTGCAAGAGTAATTAAAGTTTCACTCCTCTCTTACAGTTATTTGTGTCAAGACCCTAACTCTGAAAATGAGAGGCTCCTTCACAACACCTGTCAAAAGTAGAGTAACCCACCTGGACATTCATACGCACACACACACCCTTTCACAAGCATGTATCCTCATTAAGTTGGCCTCATTTTGAGGGATTTATTTCATCCTAAAAAGCATCAATGTGATTTAGTACAGAAAGTAATATTCATTTTTATAGTACAATTTAAGACTCCTGGAATCTGTAAAACAGCCGTGAAAATTATTAGATAGAGCAAAAAATATTTTTAGTATCATAGTCAGCATATCCCACCAGAAAACAAAGAAATGAAACAATTCTTTAGCTTTATCCTTTATCGAGGGACACACTTTGGATCTTGGAAGAATCTTAAACATGTTCCTAAATTTAACCATGTGATAGATCAGAGGTATACCATAGGCACTGAAATCCAAATAACTCAAAGGCAAAACCTGGAAGACATGTTCATCAATAAAAATTTGTGTCTGTAAATGAATGTACATAATGTATTACCTTTACATTAACAGATAAAGTTGATTGATGATTGATAAAGAAATCTCTGTATATTACTTCAAAAACCATTACACAAAAAGGTAATTTCCCCCATCCTGCAACCAAGAAAACATCTTTGGGAGCAAATTATCTACAGTTCCCTTGGGGTTTTTTTCATATTGCTACATGACTGCATTACATTTCACTTCTAGTTGTGATCTGACTGAACATGAAAATTCTTATTTCAGCACATTGCTAAAGAGCCTCTGACCCTCAGGTGTTTTATTTACTCATGCCAGAGAAATGTGTGTCATGCAGCGTTTTCAGGAAAAGGCGTGTTCATAAGGGTGTGTTTGCAAATCCAGAATGACAACCCGATGCAAATGGAAAAACACACTCAGAGAAAGAAAGTAAAGTTGTTAAAATGAAGTGGATTAGAGGAAATACATTTGTTTCAGTTAAAAGGAAAAAGGTTTGCTGTATATTACTGTGAGCAGTTCAACATTAAGTGTTTTGTTGGAAGAAATTTGGCCCTAGTTTCTGATATTTAAATGCTCTCTTACACTTTCTTCCTAACCAACATCGACTGCTTTGTTGTCTATGCAAAACAGAAATCTGACACTGGTGTCGCTCCATGACTGCTCCACTTCAGTTCTAATGAGCTGCAGATTTATGAACACACCATTGTTTACAGACTTACACCAAAACAGAAACAAAGAAAATGCATTGACATTCAAGCTAATTACACATGTCCGTTAACATTTTAAATCCTTGGATTCTTTTTAAATCATTTTATTGTGTCCACATTGCAAGATAAACATTGTTTCCTCTGTTGTAAGATTAAAGTTTGATTCCACTGGATCAATGTATGCTAGAAAAATATCTGTTTCAAACAGGGAATTTAACTGCGTCCTGATTTCTGCTTTGTTTTGTTTCCACTGCTGTTGTTCATCCCCTTGCAGCCTCCGAGTCTCCCTCGAAGGCCCTGTTGTCATAGTGATGCTGATGTCTCTCTGGGTCGGGGCTCCCTGGGTCAGTCAGTGGGACTTCATACAAGGGTTCTCTTACTGCCACTGTGATCACAGTGACATCTGGTGGTGACTCAGCAGAGATGCTCTGTTTTCTGTCATCCTCAACCCCCAGGGCCTTCAAGATGTCGCACTTACACATAGGGCAGGTTCGCCTGTCCAGCAGCCAGGGTTCGATGCAGGTTTTGTGGAAGATGTGGTCACATGTCAGCACAGTCACCACATCGCCTACCTTGTAGGATTCAATACACACGGCACACATCAGAGAGTCCGAATTAGTTTCCTCGTCCCCTCTTTTGAGCGTACGAACTTGTAAACGCTTGATTGCCTTCTTAGCCTCGGATTTCAGCCGCTTCTCATAGCGCTTAGTCATACTCATATTGTAGAGACGTTTTGCAGAGATGAACACAAAGTAGGCGATCGAGGCTGCGGTCACAATGAAAAAGGCAATGGACAGAAAGTAAAGCCAGTAGGTGTCCATCCAGGGTCCATGAGCCGTGCCTTCACTAATTACCATATTAACATTATTCCCGTTCTTCATCAACCTGATAATCTCCATGCCCTGAACGTTGCCAATCATGATAGCCACAATACCGTCTGCATCTGAGTGTGACATGTGTGTAGTGCTGTTTCCACTGCCATCCACATTGTACACTACCACAGCAGCTGCTCCTTGAAGTTTGGCAGCATTGATCTTCTCACTGAAAGTGCAGTTGCCCCTTTTAACCAGGGCTATCCACGGTGGTGAGCTGAAGTTGCGGCCATACACAGGATCTGGGCCACAGCCTTTGGGGTCTCCCATGGGAAGTGTAACAATGCCCGAAGCTTTTGTCACAGGAGAGTTACGACCATACACCCCGCACTCACAATATTTCTCCTCAGTCTCATTGTTGCTGTTAACATAGCTTATTTCCACGTTGGCGGTCCAAAACACAAAGGTAGCTGAACAGTGAACAAGCCCTGACAAAAACAGCAAAAGCAGCACACAGTGTTGTGTCTTCTTACCCATGGTAACACTGTTCTTGAAACAAGAGGAAGTCCTCTGCTTAGCTTATTTAGCCTCTGTAAAACTCCTTTTTTTTAGTCCCAGTTCCTGGTTTGTTCGAGCCTCAGCAGTCTTAGCTCAGTCTCAGTTTCACCAAGCCTGCTGTCTTCGGTAATATGACACGAGCCTTTGGTAACATAACACAGTCAGCCACTCACCTCTCGTTATCTTCCTGAACCTTGAACACTGAACACTCCCCGCAGAGGGCAGGGTGTTGCTATTCAACAAGTTGAAGTACACAAAATGCACAGACCACTGCTGTTTCCAGAGCCAAGGAACAGCAATCGAGAAGGAAAGACGTAATAAGCAAATGATAAGGAGAGTTTCACAGATCAGTAACACAGAGCAACACTGTGACAGCAATAAAAGCTGCTGGATTTTCGTTGTGTAATAATGACAAAAGCAACTCAACCAGTTTTTCTAGTTTGACTTGTTTCCTTCCCCTTTTTCTGTGATCGCGATCATTGTTTTGTTAAGGTGACAGACAAGTTTTACGCCTCTGCCTTGTGGCTATTGTTTCTAAAAGACAAATATAGTCTACCGCATATTCTACTGCAGTAGACTAATTCTGCTGCATATTTTAACAGACATAAAGAAAAAAACAGAGTGAACAGTGTCATTCAAATCTAAAAGAGCTTTTGCACACAAAACAAAATTTTTTCCATGGTGTTGATACTGCAACTAGAGATTCAATCAACACTGCAGGCATACCAGTCACAACTGAAACAGAACGCGGCATTGTCAAGTTTCCGCTGTATCTTCTTACACACAAGGGAAAGCACACAAACACTAAGAGACAGAAAGGCTTCAAATGACAAATTAGATGGTGAGGTTTCTTGCCAGCTTGATGTTTTACCTTAGATTGAGATTGGACTGTGATCTGCTCTATTGGATTGAGTCATTTTACCTTAGTTCATACACACACACACACACACACACTCACGGGCGTATAGGCATATGAAGAATGTACTATTAAATAACCCATTTCATTGGGACAAAATCTGTAAATAAAATACAGTCAGATATTTACTTTTAGCACAAAAGTAAGTCACAGTTCCTGATAACAGGAACAATGGTTCTGCTCTGACCCTTAAATTGCAGAAATGTTACATCATGGATGTTAGTTATGAACACACACACACACACCAAAAATATCTTACGTTTTTCCAGGTTTAAAAAAAATCAAACATTCCTCTATACAGGTGTGGATCTTAGTGTTAGGCTTTCTGATCTAATACTGGCATCTGCTGGTTGGTTAATAGTGTGGTCAAAGGCAATAACAAACTGCTCCACCACGCTACCTGAGTCACATGGACATGCACTGGAAATAATAATACCTTATTTAAAAGAGTATTTCATTTATTATTTTATCCAAAAAATATATGTGATTTCAATAGTATTCCACATTGTTAGTTAGTTTGATTATGAATTTACATCCACTTATAAAATACTACTAAAAGATTGTAAAGAAATAAATGGAACTAGCATGGGGAAACATTAAGTCATGTTAATTGAACTCCTAAAAGGTTAATTAAATAACAAATTGTTTAATTATTAATATTAAATTAATAATCCAATGAATAAAAAGAGACATTAACAGAGATATATACTTACTGACCACTTTGTTAGGTACACCTTGCTTGTACTGGGTTTGACCCCCTTTTATCTTCAGAACTGCCTTAATTCTTCATGGCACAGATTCAACAAGGTACTGGAAACATTCCTCAGAGATTTTGGTCTATATTGATATGATGGCATCACACAGTTGCTGCAGATTTGTTGCCTGCACATCCATGATGTGAATCTCCCGGTCCACCACATCCCAAAGGTGCTCTATTAGATTGTGATCTGGTCACTGTGGAGGCCAGCTGAGTACAGTGAACTCATTGCCATGTTCAAGAAGCCACTTTGAGATTATTTGAGCTTTGTGACATAGGCTGGGTCACAAAGGGTAGGCTGTGGCATTTGAACGATGCTCAGTTGGTACTAAAGGGCCCAAGAAATTATTTCCCACACTATTACACCACCAGCAGCCTGAACTGTTGAAATAAGGCAGGATGGATCCATGCTTTCGTGTTTATGTCAAATTCTGACCCTGCTATCCGAATGTCGTAGCAGAAATAGAGACTTGTCAAACCAGGCAACGTTTTTCCAATCTTCTATTGTCCAATTTTGGTGAGCCCGTATGAACTGTAGCCTCAGTTTGCTGTTCTTAGCTGACAGGAGTGGTACCCAGTGTGGTCCAGCTCGTCTACTTCAAGGTTTGACCTGTTATATATTCAGAGATACTCTTCTCTTTTGGTTGTAAAGGGCGGTTACCTGAGTTACTGTTGCCTTCCTATCAGCTGGAAGCAGTGTCATTCTCCTCTGATCTCTGGTATCAACAAGGCATTTTCGCCCAGAGAACTGCTTCTCACTGGATATTTTCTCTTCTTCAGACCATTCTCTGTAAACCCTAAAGATGGCTATGTAGGAAAATCCCAGTACATCACCAGTTTCTGAAATACTCAGACCAACACCAATGTCATGTTCAAAATCACTTAAATCTCTTGTTTTCTCATTCTGATGCTCGGTTTGAACTTCAGCAGGTCCCCTTGACTATGTCTACATGCCTAAATACACTGAGTTGCTGCCATGTGATTGGCTGAATAGATATTTGCGTTAAGGAGCAGTTGAACGGGTGTACTTAACAAAGTGGCCTATGAGTGCATATGAAGGATAAAAAAAACTTTAAAAGTAATTCATTGATAATGGGCTTTGTTTAAAAAATTATAATTTTAAATATATATATATATATATATATATATATATATATATATATATATATATATAGATATATATTTT
>VUQS01032687.1:0-13275 GCA_015108495.1 Heterochromis multidens | reverse complement strand
ATAATTATCTTTTTTTTTTTTTTTTTTTTTTTTTTTTTTTTTTTTTTTTTTTTTTTTTTTTACCACCCTTGTCTTACCCTATGGTAATTATGAGGATGTATGTAATTATAGCAATCATACAGTTTCTCCTTAAAAACAACAGTGCTAAAAATGCAAATAAAGATTATCTATTGTCATCTGTAGCACGGATGATTTGGGTGTTCAACAATCTTTTCTTTAAGCTGTCAGATCGAAAAACAAAAGGATGTGGACCATATTTTTAGACTTTGTAAGTTAAACGCACAAGTTAACTTTGAAATCTTATGGAAAAATGACAATCTTTAACAACTCCAGCCTTATGATCATCGTGTCTTTTTAATGTTGCCTCAGTATCAAAGTACGCCAGTTATAGCTGCCTGTGCTTCTATGTGCTTCCTTTGGGACTGTTAACAGCTCATTCTGCATATTTTTAATGGTGGCAATTTGTCAAAATGGAAGCAAATATACTGTAGGCCACAAAAAATTGGGCTCAATTTGTACAGAAAGCTACTGCAAGGCTTGAGCTACACTCAGCAACTTTTCACATTGGCATGCCCAAATGGATCAGTTTAAAGGATTTAATCATGCACAATTCATGTCATGTGATTTTTTGTGTAAAATGTGCACTCCTTAAAACAAAAAAATTAATGTGCCATTACTGATGTAAACTGAAACCAGAGTTTAATTTTGGCAATTAGGGCAATTCTATTTCCAAGTCTAGTTAGGTGGGTGGATGGGCACTTGGGAGAAGTTCGTCTCTGGGGCCTTCTGCCAGAAAGGCTTTCTAAGACATGGTTAATGTAGTCAAAAGGATGTAAAAAGTTGTTTGTTTGTTTGTTTGTTTTTTAAAAAGAAGTTTTCTTATACGATTATGGCCCTTAATTTGAAAAAAAACTCTTTAAAAAATCAAATATTAGTCTATGAAATCATAATCATCTATAAAGACATACAAAAATATAGGCTAGACGCACATACAGTCACGGGACATGTAATTCACTATCAAATAGGACACAGAGAGAGGAAACCACACCTGCAAGGTTTCCCTCTTTAGCATAATGCCCACTGACACGATCATTTATCTGATAACAAGCACACACAAAGTAAACACTATACAACAGCAGCTCTACACTGGCCGATTTACAAAATACAGTATCTTAATGATAAGAGCATCAAAATATTTTGTAAATCATATGTGTATGCGAGGGCATTAGATCATCAACTAACAGTAGATAACAGTAAATAAAGGACTAGGAATGGTGTATCTAATGATTCATACTGACGAAACTTTTCATCATGCTGTGAATATCCTGTTGCTAGCTTAATAAATAACACTAGCACCATAGACAGTGTAAACATAGAAATAGCTTCCATGTCAGAAAAATGAAGCCGATGCAGAAGTGCGTTAAACCTGCATTCTATGTGAAGGCCACCAGATGGAGCCTCAGAGGCTCAGTCACTCATTTTGGGTCATATTGAACAAAAATGAAATCTGTTTTTGTAAATCTTGGCCATACTGTTTCAAAATGGAGGACTGCCTGTGGCATGAAACCGCATGCTGATTGGCTAACAGGTTGTCAGTCACAAGTTATTAGCCAATGAGCACACAGTTTCAAAGTCAGACGCCCCCTTTCTCGTCAGATTAAATTTTGTTTGGTTTTTTTCAGCCAAGATGGCAACAGTGGAAATCCTCATCTTGAGGTTTCAAAACGGGACTTCAAAAACCAATGGGTGACGTCATGGTGGCTTCATCTATTGTGTCTATGTTTTTACCACAAGTACCATGGGTATTGTAGCTGCAGCTCATATATGAAAAATATATTTTTTAAAATTTTATTTTCTAAGTTTTCAATTTGTAGTTGTGGACATGCAGGTCCTCTAGAATCCAGCAGGATGTGCTGCAGCACCCTCAGCACCCCTACTTCCCATGGTTGACACAAATTGCTATCATCTGACAACATGCTGGCTTAATCAAAACTTCTTAGTCACTGAGTGGTGCACGGAACTGGATGTATTGGCCTTCTAGTAAGCTAGCTACACTGCTGGCAAACAGTAACTGAAAATTGAAAAAAAAAAAGAAAAAAACATTTTATGTAAGAAAGCTCAGAAGGCCAACTTCTCTCACTAGCAGTGGAAAGCGCTTCCCCTTCAAAGGATTTACTAATTTGTTAGATTACTCAGAAAAGCAGATCATTTCGCCTTTGCTAAAAGAAACATTCTATAGTTTTATTCATTCTTGGCAGATATTTCTTTGCGCTTACTCTTTCTTCCAATTTAAAAACATCCCTGGAGAAACCTGCATTGCTTGATGTATTAAAGGTCTCCTCACTTTTGTCTTTATAAAGGCATGGGAAAGTATTACCAAAACCCTTCATCAAAACTGCATTTCATATCCTCTAAAATTGTGGAGGGATTAAATGTCCTCATATCTTTTCTACTTTTGCAGTCATTGAGTTGATCTGGATAAAAGTGTCAACCAAATGCCTGAATGTAATATTAATGTGTTCTGTTTCTCCTTTCCAAAAAGAGGGGGGGGAAATTCGGCAGATGAGCACTGCATATCTAGTCTGTCATAATTATTTTATTACTAGTATTATTTTATTGGTAAATGAAGTCGGCTAAAATGACAGCCAAGTAAATGCTGATTGGAGTTTAATCATTCTCATCAATCAAAAAAGCAAGTCTATTGTTTAATTCAGCTTTAACTGAGCAGTATTGGAGGATTATTGCAGAAGGATGGCTGAGGATATTGGGATTCAGTGCATGGGTCTCACATAGCCCACTGGAAGTCAGGGCATGGTTCAGCAGACAAACACATATGTCATGTCACGAGTCTATTTGCTGTGCAGTGGTGGAAAGGCCATAAAAATAACCTTTAAAGAAAGGAATTTTAGACCCATCATTCTCAATGTCGAAAAATAGAGAACAGAGCCCCCCATCTCCCAGTTCTTTTCTAGCTTCATGAAAAAAGATGAGAATTAAATGTCATTCACAGAATGGTTAAGAACAAGGAGGGTTTGTAAAGACAGATTTGGAACCCACAAGTGGTAGACGACAGAATTCAAATGCTTGAGTGAGAATTTTTAAATCAGTATCTTTTATTTAAGTTGGCATAAAACCAAACCATGTCACTTTGAATTTATATATGAGTAAACATCAGGAGCTACACCATAATTGCAGGGTTGGTGATTTGAGCCTAGATTCACCTGTCAGTGTCCAAGAAGACAGGAAACATAACACTTGTTTGCTCCTGATGATAACATAAGCTGGTGTGGTGTGGTAGGTATGACTTTGTGAATGGGCATTGGAAACTGATTGAGATAAAAGCACACTGTGCAGGTAAAGTCCACAGTAAACCATAGTTTAAAGACCTCAGTATGCCTCTATTCAAGACCATTCCAAACAAATGTCATGTACTCCTTCTCCTTTTATTGTAATTATTTATTAATTATTGTAACTAATTATTACTTGCTATTCTGTATAAATGCATTCACCCCCACAAGTACAGCTACATGAAGTGCACTTTGACTACCTGGATGCTATGTAACGGTCAAAAAGTGCAGCATAAAGGGAGGGACTACCAAGCAGTTTCCCACCAGCTGGAGGAGGAAACATCATCAACGCAGAGCGATGGCATGCTAGCTAGCTGGCTAATATCAACAGATTTGTTCCAGGAATGTGTTATGGTGGTGTTTGGTGTTTAAAGTGTTTGCTATAGAGGTTTCTCGAGTGAAGTCATGCACACATCCCTCAAGAGTTGTCCGCCATATTAGACACGATGCAGGGAAAAATGTCTATTTTCAGATTGGTTGATGAGTGGTTCGTGGAGGTTGAGGGCTATCGCTGGAGTAAATCGGTTACAAAGAGGGTGCTGCACCAAAAACCTCCTTAAGATTGCTTTGGTTGCTAGCAGATTGCCGCTGTTGCCTGTAGTTTGCATGGAAAATACTAACTTGTCTCCAAACACTTGCTACTTCACTACTGAGTGGCAGTAAATTTTGAAAAAGGCGGCGTAAACCAGAATCGGAGAACATTCACCTTCAAAGTAAAATTTGTGCTTCAACACTGCAGCCAACACTTTTCAAAAGGCACAAATATTTATCAGACTGGTGTGACATGAATGAAATCTAAAATGTTTCTCACTGAATTCGCATGATGGTACCAAGCCAGTACACATTTTTATTCTGTGTTTAGCACTGCATTTACCTCAGGTGAAAGATTGTGTTTGACTGCTCAGTAAAAATCATTTTGACTTAATCTGAAAGAGCTGACTGATATTTTCAAACTGCATGGTAAGGAGACTTTAGCAATTAAATATTGAAACAAATAAACTAAAAAGAGTAAAGGTCCAGAATTTCAAAGTCAGCTCACTGTGACACAAAAGTTTGACAGTTTCATGTGTATGCTGACTTGCACAGTGGATAACATAAAATTGCCACCAGAGCTTGTACCAGATGGCTAAATTCAAAGCCTCACAGTTCTAAGTGTGTGGTGACAGGCTGCCACGGTGGGCGGTAGCAAATTCTGTTTTCTGCTTTAAGAACATGTGATGATAATCAGCGGGGTCCAGTTTAAAGTCATGGATGTAGGGGGTGGCAACCCTGTTGCTACGGCATTAAAAGACAAGACACGGTGGAAAAACAGTGAATTACCTGCTCACCATTCCACCTCATTAAAGCAAAGAAAAGTGCCTACAGATTGGAAATTCCCTCATCTGCCACTAAAGAGCCATTTTTAAGATGTAGTCATCCTCATTTTGTGGAGGAGTGGGAACAAACAATTGCCCTAGCACCACCTCTTTTAAATGGTGCTCTGTAGCACGACAAGCTGGTTGGTGCTGAAATCAATACGATTAAAATGGATGTCTTTTTCTGTCGTCTTTGTCACCCACACTTAAACATGACTCACAGAGGGTGTGTGTGCAATTCTGTGTGTGGCTGAGTGAAACATGAATCATGATTGTAACATTTTGTCGGTATGACTCCAGCTGATTTCTGTGTAGCGTTATGGATGTGTTATGATGCTGATAGCTGTAGAGAGTTTTTGGCATTCTTGCGGCTTATGTTCAGTATGAGTAGTCAGAGTAATATTATAGACATGACATTAAATTTGACTGCGTTTAGCTTTTTTTGAAAATACATAAACAACCCTGAGGCTGCCCTATTATGGAGGATTTTTGATCAGCACTGCAGCCTGACAGCAATAAGGTTCTAGGTTTGAATCTTCTTGTTTGCATGTTCTCTTTGTGCCTCCATGGGTTATTACAGAATATGGATGTATCCACTGTGACATCATCCACTGGCGTGATGACTCATATTTTTAACATTACATCCACCGCCATCTTGGTTTTTGTAGCCAGAAGTGAACAAATCAGCTAACAGCAGCTAGCTTGATTGACTGACTGTATAGGGCTGTCCAGAATACCAGTTTTTTGGTGGCTTTGGCGTGTCAGTAGTAATCAGCACTGATACTTATTGATAATTCTTTCCTGTGCATTTTAAAATTTATTTTTTAAGATTTTACTTATCATATATAGGAGAAATGGTGACCCCACGTGAGCCAGTCTGCAGCCTCAAATCCTCAGGTGGGGCTTCTGGATATTTTAAAGTCGAGGCTCAAAGATAAAGGTGACCTTGCTTTTGTCATCATGGCCCCTCAGCTTTGTAATGACCTTCCAGAGAAGAAAAGGCATCCAGACTCAGGGACTTGCTTCAAATCACTTCTAAAGGCACATTTTAATTGTGATTTTGTTTTTTCATATACCTTTAAAATGTTTTTTTTTTTGTGTGTATTTAATCTAATGTAATTTCTCTATTGCTTTGATTTTGTCAGTATTTATTAGAGCTCAACAGATATGGGAATTTTAAGACTGATACCGATATTTGGCGATTTAAAATTCTAATATTCCGATACATGATATGGCATGACATGCTGGTATTATTTTTTGCTTCAGCACGGTTAAAGGGTGTTTCTCGAGTCTTTTCTTTACTTTTTAAATTTTCATTTATTGGCTGTTATAAATGCTGAAACTGATATATTGGCAAATAACTCACTGATAAATCAGTCAGACTCTAGTATTTATAAAATAGTATGTTTTCTTTGGTCCTAACTTTTTCTTTTTAACGCCTTGTTTTTTGGTTTATAACCACAGTGTCTGGCTTTCTGTTTGAATATAATATTTTTTACTTTTGCTTGTCTGTCAAAGCACTGAGCAACCAAATATCTAGTTTCCTAATTATCAGCCTAATATCTTACTTTGTTTTCTCTCACACTGTGCACCACTGCTCTCTGTCACTCTGATGCCTTGCTCATCCAGTAAATACAGCAGAGAGAGCAAGAGTGCGCAGCTTTTGCAAAGCAATAGGATGACATCCATAGATTTTTTGCAAATCCATTAAAAAAATTAATAAAAGTAGCTTAGTCTAGTGGCACAGTTAGCAACAGTGCTTGATGATCACTGCTGTGAGTAAAAAGGATAACAGGCAGACAAGCTGAGACGGTTCAGAAAAAATCTGAATCCCAAAATTGAAAATCGAATACCTACCGACTGAACGGATTCCCAAATAGTGAAGTACCTGGGTACAGTTCAAGTATTGCTGCATGGCACGAATACAGAAACCGGCTAATTTGAGGTACAGAGCATACAAATACAATACTGCTTTTTCACTTACATGCTTGATTTCCTTCGGGTGCTCTGGCTTCCACCCAAAGTCCAAAGACATGCATGGTAGGAAAACTGGAGATTCTAAATTGGCTGTAGATGTGCCTGTGCATAGTTGTCCATCTCATTGTCTTAGACCCCTCATGGGTCCTGTCTGGAGCTCGATGTCAGCTGCAATAAATTCCATCACCCCTGCAACTGGCTACAAGATAGAAGGGAGGGAAAAGAAGGGTTAGATGGATTATTTTTCTTTTCGATATCTATTTCTTACATACAATAACGCTTAACAGGATTTAACAAAATGTGCTAATAAATCCTTACAACAACCTTGACCAAGCCTACCAACAATTTTAGTGTTAAATTGATTAAATTAATTAATTGAATTGAACGATTTTTAAAAGAAATATGAATTTTTTCATGTACAGTAAGTCATTTCTACAACAGTTGCAGTTAATTTAGATTTGCAATAATAAATCAAAAAATAGTACAAATGTAATGTGACTTCTCTGAAATAATATTCATCTGTGAAATGTACCTTTTTTTCCTCTCCTTAACACCACTCTACTGTCAACTTATGGTAGCCTTCAGATTCGAATTTTTTTACATTAACATTAAATACAATTTGTTTGTTTTTTATATTGCTACCCTCAAACCACTGTTTTAATTAGCATGGCACTTTGATAAATCAGTATGTATTTGTGAGAATAGGAAGATGAGGGTGTAAAAAACCCCTGTGGACCAAGGTTATTTGAAGACTTCCTCCTTTTCTATTTTTAGACTTGGCAGCAGGAACTGTAACATGGGAAGGTCAAAAGGGCAGGCTGCAGTACAGTTGAGCTAAATTGGAAAAAAAGGAGTGTAACATCTTCAAAGAGAGAGCTTATACAGAAAAAATACACACATGTATATACACACTTTACACTTGACGCAATAGGAAATCACACCTCCAGTGCACCTGTTAAAAATCTTAAATCAGATTTTTGAAATTAATATGATGAGGGGTCTGTGACCTCTGAAAATCTAGTGTTTCTTAATTGCTAAATTCTGTTTTTTCCCACTATCTTTAAATTCTTCAAATTAAATATTTTTAAACTGTTGTATGCTTACATGAATAACAAAAAACACCTGTTGATGCCCATTACAGGTGCTCTTTGTTCCAATCAGCCAAACTCTTTAACAGATGTTATTTAAGACACTTTTAATTGGCAGGTGGTGTTATTCTTCATAGCCATACTATAGTCTGGTTCCCTCCCTATAAGTGTTATATCTATTATGAATACAAGAGCAAAGTTGTGAATCTTGCTTAATAGTGTACAGGATACGTCTCTTTTTACTAAGTCATAATTCACTGATGAGTCTACATATGTGTTTCTACTCCATATAGAATAACTATGTTTTTAAGTTTTCTTTTAGGGCTTAATTTGAGGGTTCTTATAAATACTAAGTGTAAAATAACATTATTCATCTTAGAAATGATAACCCATACATTTTATATAACCATTATGTTTATCTCACTGAGTAACTGGCACAGGAATACTGTTTGCTAATATCTTTTCATTGTTATGTCAAGAGAAAAGGTCTGTTTGAGCTCATAGGTATTATGTAAGTTTCAGCTGTTACCAATATGTTTAATGATCAGCCAATTCCATTACTTTAGATCTACTAAGCTTCCAAACTGATTTTGTGAAATTAGCCCTGGGATACTTTTTAATACATTTACTATATCATGGTTATTTGTTACCTAATAATACTTATAGTTACTCTAATGTATGAAGTAAATAGCCCATCTGACATTAATGTATGATTAATTTTTAATAAATGTTTTAGAGAGCAGGAAAAGTGTATTTTTTGAGGTTTTACGACACTAATCTTTGGAGAAAAACATCTACTATCACACAATATCATATCCTGTTTGACCTAAAACATGAAAACATAAACATTTAAATTATTTATTTTTTGAAAGTGAAAATGGCAAGAACATTCTGGAACTGTTAGGATTTATTGTATAGCCTTTTATAACCAGTAAAACTTTTAAACACTGTCATCACTGCTATATCATAAAATAAAAATCCTCATAACACCCATCTATAATTATCAGTACTAATTCAACTTTAATTAACACTTAATTCAATTCAATTCAGTTTTATTTATATAGCGTCAAATCACAACAACAGTCGCCTCAAGGCGCTTTATATTGTAAGGTAAAGACCCTACAATAATACAGAATACATAAACCTAACAAAATCCCTTATTATAAACTAGTCTGTGCAGCCAAATCAGTAGTAGGAAACCTTGTGTGTGGGAATGTGTTTCCCACACTCACTGAAATGGCAGCTCAGGTGCCTTTATAATATTATGACTCAGTTATATTATGAACTCAGTTAGCTCAGAATAAAACGTTTCAAATTTCTTTTCTTTTAGATTATTTAGTTACATTGGTGCTTGTGCTTGCAGGTGCAGATTACATGTCTGTGTCAAGGCATCCCCTCGCACAAGGCACCCTCTGACCTCTGTATGACCTCTGTTCCTTATATGCACCAAGTCTGATCATTCCTATGGTGTTTTACTGTTTTGTTGTTTCAACAATTTATGCACTTTTAATCATTTATGCACTTATCTTTGGCTGTCCAGAGAAATTGTGACCAAAAATGTGAAGTTTACATTGTGTAAAACGGTTATCAGATTTTAAAATAAAGTGTCCTTTATCCTAATCCATCCATCCATCATCTCCTACTTATCCAATTCAGGGTCACTGGAGCCTATGCCAGCTGTCATAGGGCAAGAGGCAGGGTACACCCAGTACAGGTCAGCAATCTATCACAGAGCTAGGATGGAGAGACAGAGAACCATTCACACATACGGCCAATTTAGAATTGCTGATTAGCCTAACCCACGCATGTCTTTGGTATGTGGGATGAAACCAGAGTACCTGTAGAGAACCCAGGCAAGCGTGGGGAGAACTCCACACAGAAGGGCTCCAGCCTGGATTCAAATCCAAGACTAGGACAGTGCTAACCACCAAACCAATGTGCTGCCAGTTACTTTTCTAATTCAATTTCTCTTTTGGTCTGAGAAACTGAGAAAGCTGAGCTCGCATGTGGCTAAACGTAATTGTTTTGGATTCTTCTTATTATTGCTTTCTCATTACTCCCTGTTTTATTTTGAAATCCTTGATTAGTGTGCATATTAGTTTTCCCATCACCTGTCTTTAATTGTTAATCACTCACCCTAGTGTATGTATAACACCTGTTCACGTTTGTGTGGCCAGATTGTCTTTGTTAAGCAAACCAGGCATTTTGACCTGTTTTCTTGAGTGGCATTTTTTTTTTCTTGTGTCAGTTGAACTAAAGTTGAATTTAATTTAGGTATTACCAGTGTTGGGTGTAGCGAGTTACAAAGTAACGCAATGCTATAATCACATTACAATTTCCTGTAATGCAGTAATGTAACCCATTACTGTCCAAGTAGTAAGTAATCACAGTAAGTAATCACATTACAGTTACTAAAAATCTGTTACTCGCATTACATAAGCTCCTCACATCGTTAAATGAAAAAAAAAAACACTCCATGTCCACTCCACTTGCGCAACAATTGCTTGAACAGGTTCAGGAACGGGAAACCAAAATGGCAAAGCGGTATACAACGTTTGAGGGATGGAGATATGAACACTACTTTGAATTTTTTGCTCGAAAAGACAAGAATTTGACAGTAAAATGTAAACTGTGCCCCAGTTCGAAACTACTGTCCACTGCTCCAAATACCACATCAAATCCCTCCAAGCACTTACAAAGACACCATGTTAACACTAAGCTAGTAGCGAAAGACTCCCGCAGCAGGAGGGGGAGTGACGCTCAAACTGAGTGTATGGCGACCCCAAGCAAGCAACCAAAGCTTCATTTTCAGCAGGTAACCACAGCAGAGATGAACAGGCTGGTGGCATTATACATAGTGGAGGAACTGTTGCCCATTTCTATGGTTGGAATTTCCATCTTTCAGAAACCTACTTAGCAAAATACCAAAAACAGGGAATGGACAGGCCTCAAACAGGAAAACCTTTGCCAGATATCTGGACCAGTGTTATGTCAAGATGGAATCTGAGCTAAAGAAGACATTTGAGAGCTTAGAGCATGTGTCTACGACCACTGACATTTGGATTACCCACAGTGAAAGCTTCCTAGGGATGACCGCCCACTGGATTAACCCGAGTAACTTTCACCATGAGAAAGCTACACTCTCCTGCAAGCGAATTAAAGGATGACACACATACGATGTTGTAGCTACTGAAATTGAACAGATTCATTCAGCTTATGGATTTTGCAAAGTCACTGCAACTTACACTGACAATTTTATCAAGGCTTTCAAGATGTATGAGTCTGCAGCATCAGATTCTGATGGAAAGCACACACCAACCTTAATTTCAAGTAATGATGTTGACAAATGGCTTACACAGAGTCCAGATCAGCCTACAACTGGGAAGTGTTCTGCCCTTTGGACTAAGAGCAGCCATTCTGTCATGGCCTCCGAGCTTGTTGAGAATATGTGTAAATGAAAACTCATTGTGCCGACAACAACGAGATGGAACTTGTTTCATGATGCTCTATCCCACATTACGGATATTCCCATCCAAGGCCTGAATATTCTCTACAGTGGACTAGACGTTAAAGCCATCACTGAACGGAAGTATCAGTTGCTTCAGGAATATTGCAGAGTCATGAAACCACTCACTGTGGCTTCTCCTACCAGCTCTGGAAATTCTGATGTCCAAGACGCTGGCACTACAAAGTGGGCTCTCCCGGATGACAGCTGGTCTGCCTGAAGCCATAGTCCAGGTATGCCTAATGTGATATAAATTATAAAACCTATAATAACATGATCATTTAACTGATCTAGCACTTTCAATCTAAAACTAGGACTACTATCCTTTTATTGTAATTGTTTTCTTTAATTAATAGGACCATGTGTCTAAGTGATAACGTAGTTGGTTTTATGAGATCATGTCTCTCCTGTCTGTCTGTTGCACTTATTCAGCATTTATGCTTCATGCTTTCTCCCAATACTTAGGTAAAATTTGTGCCATGTAAATATGCTGCTTTAGTGAAAGATGCATATAAATAATAAATATGAGTGTAGGCCTGTATGCAGTCTCCTTGCATCTTTGTAATCTGCACTTTGCAGTTTGCACGAGCTTCCATCAAAGCGACGTGATCAGATCTCTTTGATGTAGGCTAATTCTGTATCTATCCTACAGTTACGTTATGGCACACAGCCAAAATTATCCGATCTTTTTATATGGCAGGCCATCAAGACGTGCTTTTCCTCTGTGTTGGACAGCAAAGATGCTCTCCTTGCTGCTATCACATTACCCAAATTTAAAGGTGGTGGGTGAGAGAAGATGAAAGAAGAAATGCCCTAAGGATGCTGCTGACTACCAAATGCTGCGCTTTCCCCCGCAGTGAGCAGCAGGATGCAATGCTTAAACAACAGCCTTCACCTGCAGCAGCAGTGAGAATAACTTCTTTGTATTTGAAGAGGAAGATACTACTTCTCTTAACTCAGACACTGAAGTTATTGAATATCTTAAGTCCGGTTCAGAGATCGAGATCCTGAACCATTTTACTACAGTAAAGACTGTATCCATGAAGTATAATACAGCAACACCCTCTAGTGCGTCCGTTGAGAGGCTCTTCAGCCTGGGCAATCTTGTGCTGACTCCAAAGAGAAACAGGTTATCTGACAAGCAATTACGGAGACTTCTCCTCATGAGGTATAATCACTGCTTTAGTGATAAACAGAAAAACTAAACAAGCATAACTTTAACCATTGCCCCGAGTGTGTTAGCTTTGACGCATTAAATGCAACATGTTAAGCATATTAAACACGTTTATTTTTTCTAGTTTTTAATTTTAATTAGTGATGTATTAATACCCGAATTCCGGAAAAGTTGGGACGTTCTTTAAATTTGAAAAAAATGAAAACCAAAGGACTTCGAATCACATGAGCCAATATTTTATTCACAACAGAACATAGATAACAAAGCAAATGTTGAAACTGGGAAATTGTACACCTTCATCCACTAAATGAGCTCATTTCAAATTTGATGCTTACTACAGGTCTCAAAATAGTTGGGACAGGGGCATGTTTACCATGGTGTAGCATCTCCTCTTCTTTTCAAAACAGTCTGAAGACGTCTGGGCATCGAGATTATGAGTTTCTGGAGTTTTGGTGTTGGAATTTGGTCCCATTCTTGCCTGATATAGGTTTCCAGCTGCTGAAGAGTTCGTGGTCGTCTTTGACGTATTTTCCGTTTAATGATGCGCCAAATGTTCTCTATAGGTGAAAGATCTGGACTGCAGGCAGGCCAATTCAGCACCCAGACTCTTCTCCCACGAAGCCATGCTGTTCTAATAGCTGCAGTATGTGGTTTTAGCTAATCATGTTACAGACCTGATATCAATTAACTTAATTAGTTGAGAGATGTTCTCCCAGCTGAATCTTTTTTGACTTTCTTGCTTTTTCAGCCATTTGTTTTCCCCGTACCAACTTTTTTAGGACCTGTAGCAGGCATTAAATTTGAAATGAGCTCATTTAGTGGATGAAGG
>VUQS01032686.1:0-13531 GCA_015108495.1 Heterochromis multidens | reverse complement strand
AAAAAAAAAAAAAAAAAAAAAAAAAAAAAAAAAAAAAAAAAAAAAAAAAAAAAAAAAAAAAAAAAAAAAAAAAAAAAGGCAACCAGTACAATAATGGTAATTGCTGACATAATAAAATATTTTTCTTGTGTGGCCTTTGAGCCTCACCACTCAGTCATCAAAACTTTGAAAACCCCTTTTCTACGTGGACAACTGAACATCCATGCAAATAAATGTACTAGGCTATCCTTATTCATACATTTCCAAATACAGAGGACGATAAGTTTTGTTTAATTACTAAGATAATCAGGAAGTCTTTATTTCACAAGGGGATCTGGACAACAAAGTACACCATTACAAACAAAAATTCATAAGTTTTAATCATTTTCTTCTGTAATTTCTCCTTACATTAATCTGTCAGTAAATTGGCAAAATTGCCTTAACATACAGTTTAGTGTGTTTATTTAGAAACTCTCTCTCTTATAATACATAATAAAATAAAATTGATTGAAGGACTACACTGTTTCAGATTGGAAAGATGTTTCTGTTTACTACAGAAAAAGTGAACACAATTCTGTATTTTTCAGACAAAATACACTATAATCCCTTTGTCTCATTGCATACTACAGTAATGGCTATATGCATTCTTCACTGTTCTATCTGCATAAAAATGTATTGACTCTGTAACATTGTCATCATATTTAAAAGGCTGGACTATAGTCTTAAATTTCTGTGTCTGCTGTCTCTTTTGCCTGTATGATTCATAAAAGACTTCACAGAAAAGGAAGTGAAGGCAGGTTTGCCTATCTAAATGGCCCTTTATCGCTTTTTACTGAATATAAAAGGTTCTTCCTCTCTTGATTTCTATACAATAGAATTCACTGTTGTAGAATTTGAACTTTTATTGTCAATGTAAATCAGGATGGCCAACCTAGGCTCTGCCCCAACTTTCCAAATAGCTAAATAGCTTAGTTGTCCTCAGTAGCATTTACATAAAGACATAAAATCCAGATATGGATCTGCATGCTTGGGTTCTCAGTATAAATGCCACAGGAAGGGTGTTTATGTAACTGTGTGCCAAGTGAAGCATACACACACAGTTTCTCTCATCTTTTCTTTCATCACAGACACATGTTGGATTAGTCTTTCCTTTCATTTGGCTACTCTTTGGCTGCTTCAGTCCCAATATGTGCCAGAAAAATGAAATCTGGAAGGTGTGTGCAGTTGGCCCAAAGCCCTCCCATTCTCCAGCTCTCAGTCATTGAGGAAGCTGGAAACAAAACAGTGTATAGCTCTACTTTAAGGTTTCAGGAACAGAGGAATTCCTCCGTCTGGTTACAGCTTCTCCTCCTGCCTAGATGGTAAAGTTGTGACACAATACAAAACATTTGGATTATGCAGACACTTTTTGTTAAGTCTCAAATGAAGTGGCTCAAGCATAAATGGTCCAATGTGAGGCATGCAGTGGAATTTAGTTATCTATATTGTGGATTCTTGTTTAGCTCCACTGCTAGAGTGCACGCTGTCTAATGAGAGCGGTTGATTGGTATTTATCTCTACATCAATATCTCTTTGAAATGAGATCCATGTAGACTTCTGACAGAGTCTTTGATAGTGTGATTATGTCATAGCTTATTTTTCAAGTTCAAGAAGAGAGAATCTGATTTCAAGTCTCACTGAATCTGGTGCTGTAGCAACAGCTAAAATCTCCCATATTCTGCACAGAGTGAATCAACAATGATTCACAAAGAAGCTGAGAACAACTATTTTTGACAGCGACGTAAGCATTTGGCTGACGCGTCTCAGCTCAGCTTGTGCTAACAATTGGATTTGTTCTCCGGCTGGCTCGGCTCCTCCATGGACCCTTTTATCCACTGAGGAATGACAAAGCTTCTCTGTCCCTCTGCCCAACAAGGACAGACACCCACGCTCACACTTTGATATCATCAAACATTCAGTCTGTCATCCCATAGCCTTACATCAGGTCATGTAGGTCAATATTACTGAAGTGCAGACCAAGAGGCCAACGGTCAGGAATTCCAAAAACAAACAAAGTGAAGAGAAATCTCATCGCCTATAAAAAGACATCATCAGAGGAGTGTGTATGTGTAAGAGTGTTAATGAGACGGCTCTAAATGGGTCAGCTGCATTCAGAAATTCCCCTGTTTAATGTGCCGTGTTGATGACATGGAAGTAAGCACACATCCATATAGTTCATGCCCATATTCAAACACAGCTCAGAGATAAATATCATCTTCAGGTTTCTCCCTGCCTTGATCAAGGGATGAAAAAGTCTATGCTACTTTATCTCGTTCCTAGTTCCCCATTTCAGCAGCTCCCTGTAACTGTATCCTCACTTTCACCCTCACCACTGACACTGTACCCAAAATTTACACATCAAATCCACTTATGACCCAACAAACAGCAGCTCTAAAGCTGCGTATTCTCCATTTGTTCAATCCAGTGTTAAAAACAGCTTTTATTCTCACCTTGGCTTCAGGTAGAAATATTTGGGAGTACTTCAAACTCCTTTTGTCGGGACTCAAAACAGCAGTGGGAAGAGAAGCAGGCACTGAAAAGTTTGCTCAAAGAGTCAGACTCCCAGTGGGTCCCTCCCCTTTCTATCCTGGCCAATGGAGAGACTGCCCTGTCCTGTACAAAGACATCCCAGGCCAGGCCATTTCTCCATACAAGGCAAAAGAATGCACAAGCTACAGCTTGCTACTGCCACAGACGCTGCTCGGGATGTTTGGGGGAGAAGGGAGAAATGACAGGAACTACAATAAGGATGCCTTATTTAGAGAAAAGGGCCTAAACATTTAGAGGCTCTGCATGGTGGAGAGGTGGAAGTATGGGGGAGAGAGTTGTAAGCAGATGCAGAGCCGTTTGGGAAGGGAGTGTTTCTGTTACAAGCCTATGGGTTTCCTTAAATAGGCAATGTGGCTGGTCACCACAGAGGCTTGAATGCAAAAGAAACACCTTGAATGATGTCATTAAGGCAACATCTGTTTTGTGGTTGGCCACCCTTGTTCCTGTCACCCATGAACAAAATTTGCTTTGATGACTATTTAGTCTAACAACCCCTTTTTCTCACTTTTTGACTTGCCAGAAATTTTTTGCTCATTTTTCTGTCACGTTGTTGTCAGAAAACTCTATAGTGTCCACGTGTAACATCTTAATGTTCCTTATTTGATGGTGCATAATGCATTATATTTTAACTGCAATAAAAAATAGCAGGTCAACCTCTTTTTTTTATGTTTTTTCTATTAATGTGGGTTTAACACATCAAAAGTTTAAAGAATCATTTAGTCTTTTCAGTGTTGCTGCAATGAAGATAAAGCTCTTTGATGCAATCAGATAAGATAAATGTTACAGCAGCCAAAAAAATAAATAAAAAATGAAACACAACCTAGCTTCAAAAAAGTAGAATAGCTCTATAAACTAAAAAATAACTAAAAAAAATTGTTCAATAAGGTAAAAATTACACAAAATAAAGGGGTTCAGAAAAATTGAAAAAAACAAAGTAAAATAAAATTTAAGAGCTCAGTGAATAAAAATCTAAATAAAACAATAGATTGCTATTTAAAAAGCTGAATATAATATAATAAAATACAGGGCTCAGTAAGTATAAATCTTAATAAAATAACAATCATCTGCATTATTTACATTTATTGTCTTTCTCTATTGGGAATTTATCACCAACACAATCTATTTTTGTTTTTTTGAATATATATATATATTAGAGCTTGAAAGCATGAACAATTTCAGGAAGAGGGAGGCTGCTTAATGCAGGTGGATTGATGTCCTCTGCTGGACCAATCTAGACATGGTCTCTGAAATGCTGAAAACCCATGTATGAATTGTATTGATTCACATTGTACATACATGAAGATGTCAATGATACATGTGTAAGTTAAGGAACTAATTTTTAGTTTATCATAGAAATGAAAATATAAGTTAAGAAACAGTTAGCCATATCTCCATCCATCCATTTTCTTAGCCACTTATCAGGACAGGGCTGAAGTCTATCCCCAGCATATGTTTCAAATATTTAAACACATGCTTCTTACTCGCATTATCTTTTCAATCCTGTAAATTTTCAGGACCTTGACTTCATTAAAATAGCAGTTTTATGAACATGTGAGAGGTATTTAGTCAGCACAGCTTTGCACCAAGCATTTCCCTTAATGCATCTCCATGTGTCTACCTTTACCTGTCACCATCCCAGTCTTTTCCAGTTAAACTCAAAGCTGCAATCCGAAGTCTGAACGCTTTGTTTACTATTCAAAATTGGAGGCGGGTGATGTTTTATTTTCCAGCTTTCTCATTGGCTTGACTTGTGCATGCGCAGACGCAGTACAGTAGGAAGATGGCTGGATGAAAGTCTTGTCAATCTAAAAGGCAACACGAAAGGTAAGCTACTTGTCTGTATTGTCTTTTACCTCTAAAGAAGTAAGAAAGAACAAATTGTCTGTAACGCATTTGGCTGTCGTGGAAGATGTTAAACAGCCCGTGGAGCTATTTATTTATGGAGTTATTTAGTGAGTTTGTGAAACTGTTTTGTGCTTCACAAGATGAGTCAAGATGGTTCAACGCTGAATTCCCGGTTAAGTTAAGGTGGGCTAAGTACTTCACAGTAACGTTAAGAGTGAGTGTAAGGTTTTTTAGTTTTAGCGCGTTTGAATTATTAGGAAAGGTGTTTCTCAAGAGTTTAAGTGTCTATTGGCTGGACTATACTTGACACCTTTGCGGAAGTTGTTTGACTTAGGGGTGTACCTCCAACTAACTATGTATACCCAAGTCAGCATGTACAAACTCAGTAAGAACATCTTTAAAAAAAATAAATCCCGTTTGAAAACATTCAACTATTTACACCATATGATAAGGTTCTCCTGCGCTTTAGGTGGCTGATTATCTCACATTTGACTGAGTCAGTGATGATGGTGTTAATATTATGCAATCATAAAATCTGACGTAATAGACGTTTCACAGTATTTTTTGTTTTTTTTTATGCAACACTGTTAAAAAAAGATGAGACAGTGCAGTAGGGTGAGGCAATGTCTGCATCTCAGAGGTGGCAAAGGTCATTAAAAGCAAATGATGAAACCATGTGTGAACAGCTGTGGTTTTGTAAATGTGAGAATTTGTTGCGTAACTTTAAAGTGAGTATCTTTCAATTCAATTCAGTTCAGTTTTATTTATATAGCGCCAAATCACAACAAAAGTCGCCTCAAGGCGCTTTATATCTTAAGGTAAAAACCCTACAATAATACAGAGAAAAACCCCAACAATCAAACGACCCCCTATGAGCAAGCACTTGGCAACAGTGGGAAGGAAAAACTCCCTTTTAACAGGAAGAAACCTCCGGCGGAACCAGGCTCAGGGAGGGGCAGCCATCCACCGCGACCGGTTGGGGGTGAGGGGAGAAAGACATGCTTCTGTATTTTGGACTGATGGTCAAACAAATTAAGACATTACAGAAGTAATGATGGGCTTTTATGAACTGATGACAGTTTTTGTGGATGATAAAGTGGGCACAATAATGGATAACATTCACTTTAAGTTTTTATTTCTCAGTAACGTGGAGTTAACAACAATGATTCTTGGATATATACAATTTTGCACAAGAGAGATAAGTTTAGAAAGCTTATGAATGAATTAGAATCACCATGAGGTGCAGATCAAGTAAGGCTTTAGTTCCTCCTCAGTTTTAGTTTTAGGCAGTACAAAATAAAACAAACAAATGGGCAGAGACGATGGTTAGTACATTAGAATTCTCTCATTTTGCATTAGCATTTGCTGAGGAGTCATTTATCAGACATCTTTTTCCCCTTAGGCCTACCTTTCTGTGATCTTTCCCTCCATAGGGAGCACAGGCAGTGATATCCATCCAAATTTGCAAGTTATTTGCTTGAGTTCCTCCAAAGTCAGCTAGGATTATGGAGGCTTTTCCAGTGCTGTCAGAGCATGGCTGCTGGAGAGTCCCCTCATCTCTGATGGGCCAGAGAGCTGTGGTCATAACCAGAAACTCTAGCTGAGCAGTTCACGCGCGTGAGCATTTTCATGCCAAGCGTGTGTGAATAGCCTGTCCCAGCCTTTTAGAAAGTGCTGGTCTGGCCATCATGTGCACAGCGAGTGGGGAAGTATGAATTCAGTGTGACAGGAGGGTGCGTGCGCTTGTGAAATTGTATAATATAGAGGAAGCAATAGTGTGTGAGTGAATATACTAGGACTCTCTCATAGATTGCTATATTTTTCTTTCAACCTCAGAACAGAGAAGACTTGATTGCTGTCATCTCTGATGATTACTGATCGAAGCGGAGAGTCTGATTCTACTTAGCTAGTTATAATTGACTGTACAAACCTTTGTGGCTGCACAGTTAAGAAAATGTAGCCTGACATCCACAGACATATATGGGGGGGCAGTGGCCTCAAGAGGCAGGCGAGCATTGTGGGGAACAGAGTTGGCAGTTTGCTCAGGTGGACATGGAGTTAAACTGTCTTGACAAAGTTTCTCAGTTCCTGCTGTTTGAAAAGTAATTCTTGTGGTGCCATATGGCAGACAGGAGATCAGGGAAACACAGCCTGGTGTTGAGGGGTCATCTGCATTCTTCTCTGTGGGTAAGACGAGATTCACATAATGTGAAATTTAGATAAATAATAGACAGGTACAGGTGTTTGCTACATGACAAATTGGTGTTTTGTTGAATTTTTGTCTCTGGTATTTTATTGGTTTTCAATGTTAAAACCAAGGAAAAAGTCTCTTTTGGGGAAATTTGAGATAATATTAGAAATTATCTGGGCCATTGGAGTCTGATGGATCCTGACACATCTTGGCTGTTGTGACCTATTTCTGCTACTTTAACTTAACATTAAAAGCATCACAAAATAGAGTTGTATTCAGTTATATAGCACTGGGCATTTTTTTAGCTTTTTCTAAGAATGACGATGAAAGTTGCTACTTCTACTTTGCCCTTCATTTTATTACTTTACTACTTTGTTCTGTACTTCAGAGATTACCTATTAAAATTAATTACAAAAGAATTACAAAGTTAACAGGCTTTGTTATCTTTCTTTGAAGAGGTACTGTATTGACATTACCCATTTTTGTAAGGCCAATTCAGGCAGAATTCCTGTTTACAGATCCCACAGAAGCTAATTTCCCAGCACGGCAACGTTAATGCTGGCAGAAACAAAGCCAGAAGTGCTATTTAAGTAGCTCTTGGCAAAGTTTGGATTCCTTTCCACTTGTTGTCAAACATGTTTGAACCTGTTTCAGAAAAAATCATGTACAATGGAAATTACTTTTTACATGTAATCATCATGACTGGACATAAAAATGACTGGTAACTCCCTTTTCTTACAGTGACGTCTGCATCTACAGTCTTGGTCAAAAAGAAAGTAAACCCTCTTTCAGTTCTAAGGTTCAGGACATAATCAGGATGTAATAAAAATTATCTGGTCCTTAGTGGGTCTTAAAATTAAGTAAATACAACGTCAGATGAACAACAAAACACGACATATAACACAGTGTCATTATTTATTCAACAATACAGAAGCAGTGTGTGAAAAACTAAGTACACCCCATGATTCAGTAGGTTGTCGAACCATGTTTAGCAGCAATAACTTGAAGTAATCATTTTCTGTTTCACTTTATCAGTCTCTCACATCGTTGTGAAGGAATTTTGGCCCACACTTCTTAACTATGTTGCTTTAGTTCATTGAGGTTTGTGGGCATTTGTTATGCAAAGCTCTCCTAAGGTCTCACCACAGCATTTCAGTCAAGTTGAGGTCTGGACTTTGACTGGGATATTGCAACACCTTGATTCTTTTCTTTTTCAGTCATTCTGTTGTAGAATGACTGAATTGTTTGGAAGTGGCCTTCTAATCCTTTTCAGACTGATGGGCAGCAACAATTGCTTCTCTAAGATCATTACTGATGTATTTCTTACTTTGCATTGATTTAACACACACCTGAATGCTTCAGACCAGCAAACCATCAAAACGTCTGCTTTTATAGAGGTGCTCACGGTTGCTGATAATCAGTTATTTAAGTGCAATTAATAATCAGAACCTGGCTGCTACCTGCCCTCTTAATTCCTATGGAAGCAGTATAGGGTGTACTTATTTTTTCACACACTGCTTCTGCATTTTAGTTTTTGTTAAATAAATAATGACACAGTGTATAATATTGTGTTTTGTAGTTCATCTGAGGTTGTATTTACCTAATTTTAAAAAGGACCAGATTATTTTTATTATGTCCCGATATGTAAAACCTTAGGATTGCAAGAGAGTGAAGTTTCTTTTTACCATACTGTAGCGTTTAAAAGTGTCTCATCTGAGCTGTCAGCTGTTAAACTTTAGCCAATTAGTTATGAACAAGATCTGATTCCGAAGGTCAGCACAGTTTACTCAAAGCATCAGAAATGCCTCCCCTTATAATCGTTGAAAGGACACCCCTCTGTTTTAGAGCTGACCTGAGTAGAAAGCTCACAGGCTTAAAACTTACACTTGCTGACATAAAAATGTACATATGCCTAATATAGTATGGGTTTAAAATACTTCCTTGAATATTATCTTTTTTGTTTAATTATTTGAATGACTATAGAATGTATGACTGTACTGGCTTTTGCCTGCTAAACCTAGGCATTAGCTTCACTGGGTAATGCTGAAAATGTAAAACAAAACAAGAATTAAGGGTCAAAGTGCAGACCACAGGCAATTCTAAATGCATAGTCGACAAATTTTTTTTGCTGTGCCATGATACATGGTCTCCCTAGTTCTCACTTCTTCCTTTTTGTTTCTAGTCCCAAACCATGAATATTGTGGGCCAGTTCGCAGAGACGGTGTTTGTGACGGTGAAGGAGCTGTACCGTGGCCTCAACCCCGCCACTCTCACAGGAGGGATTGATGTCGTCGTAGTGCGACAGCCTGATGGGTCTTTCCAGTGTTCCCCCTTTCATGTCCGCTTTGGCAAGCTTGGTGTGCTGCGCTCCAAGGAGAAAATTGTTAGTGTTTTGGAATATTTGTCCCGTTTCAATTTCAGTATTATAGCCTTCCTGCTCTCTCTAAGTGATAAGCGCATTCATTCATTATTATGACTATAGGTGGACATTGAGATAAACGGAGAATCTGTTGACCTGCACATGAAGCTGGGTGACAATGGAGAAGCTTTTTTTGTGGAGGAAAATGAAAATATGGAGGTAATGACCAGCCTTACTGGTTTAAACTCAGCAAATAATTTTTTCAAATAATTTTCTACCTTCTACATTCATTTTAAGTTTTTCTATTATTTATCTATTATTTTTCAATTATTTATCTCTTTCTGTCTCAGGTCCCAGCCCATTTGTGCACCTCCCCAATACCTCTTGAGGTCCCAGAGGAAATGGAGGAGACCACTGAGGGGTCCTCCATCAGTGGGTCCTGTTCCCGCAGGAAGAAACGGCGGCGGAAACGCGTGCGCTCTGAATCTCACCTCAAAGAAGAGCTCAGCTCCTCATCAGATGAGAGAGAAAGTGATCATGCTCAACAGGAGAGTACTCCTTCAGAGGAGCTTGCCACACCATTGCAACTCAGGTAAGTCATCTGAAAAAATGCAGTGTGGTATATTTTTCAGATGAATTGACTCTTAAAGACACTTTTAGCTTTTTACAAATGAAAGGAGGAGGAGGTTTTATTGTCGCTGACATGACCATGTTTTGTTAACACTGATGTGGAATTTAAACATGTCATCCATCTTTAAACTCTCTGTGCAAGACCAAACCTGCCAGAACAAAATAATGAACACAAATTAGTTGGAAACTCCATAGAGCTGTGATGTTGAATTTCAGTGTAATTGTCAATACAAGCAACCCAAGGGAGTACTTTCGTTGAGTATTTGTCTAAAACAACAGTGTACTGGAACTGTAATGATGGTTTAGAATGAAGCAGTATTTTATGTTAATTTTATGTGTGTGTGTGTGTGTGTGTGTGTGTGTGTGTGTGTTAAAGTAAATCGGTGTACTATTCATTGTCTGAGGAGCCAAATGCGGATCTCGGGGCCACACAGACCAGAGAGACTCATCCACATTCAGATGGAGAGCAGTCACCCTCAGAAAAGTGAGAAAAGTCTGTTAACTGACTAATCATATTAATTTGTTTGCATCAAGTGGCTTATTGTCCTTTATATCATCAGCGTTTTCTGTCTCTACAGTTATTGATCCTTGTCCTCTGTCTTTGTACTTCCCTGCAGTGTGTTCTTTAGCCGGTCTTCTTCTCCTAAGAGCGACTCCGAGCTCCTGGTTAAAACTCAAGAGTCATCTGGTCCTCAGATGCAGTGGAACTGGGGAGGCTTTCCCACGGTAGGGCAACATATGATCATGCATGCAGATGTCTAGTATGTGTTGTTAAGGCATACCTGTGCCTGTCATGCTGACAGCCTGTCTCACATTTCTCATTCTGCTCTCCTTCTCATAGCTGTGTCAACCAGAGAAGACAGCAGTGGACTTACAAGGTGGTTCTTCTTCTGACAGTTTTCATTTCCGCACCATTAAAAGACAAGACTCCTTTGACGTGGGATATGGTCCTGTGATTAGCTGTGGAAGAGTGGGCAGTGTCACTGTGGTCAAACCACAACCTCTGACTCACTCGCTTGATTTAGGTAGCCACACCATGCAAACCGCTGCTTTGTCCAAGGAAAACACTCACATTGCCATTTCTGCTTCCAGTGACATCTTCAGGTCTTGTGCATTATCGATGGATATGCCTCTTACTCTTGAGGCTACAATGGAACAGGAGGAGAACAGAGACTTGTCTTCTAATTCAGTCAGTAATTGCACAGATTCCCTTACTAACAAAGGAAGCACAGTGAGTGTTGTTAGCCCAGTTAGCCCTGAAAATGAAAATATGGCCACACCAAGCGATGCACAAAAGCAACTCATTAAAGACAGCAAAGACTACACGGACCTAGAAACAAGTCTTAGTAGTACAAAATCTTCTAATGTACAACATCAGGGAGTCTTATCTGACCAAAATGAGCAGGGCTACACCAGTAGTGCTCCTATGAGTGAAGGTGACAGTGAAATAGATCTTTTTCCTGAGGGAGGGGAAGGGAACAGTGTACCTGGAGGGACTGAGGGTACAGCAGGAGGTTCTGTTGTTGAAATAACTGTTCAAAGAACTGAAGTGAGAGACACTGGGGTCAGTCTGCCGGCTGCAGAGACATCTGGAGCATCTTCCAAAGTGGAGCAACAAGACAAGAAGAAAGGTGAAGCATTTCTCTAAGCATTCATTATTCCAGCCTCATTTTGTACTCAGTGAACAGTGTGTCAATGTTAACTGTATATCAACTGGTCACAGGTAAACGTAATCACCATCTAGGACCAACAGATATTTACTTGGATGATCTAACCACACTGGACCCTGAGGTGGCTGCACTTTATTTTCCCAAAAGGTAAGATGCCACATTAAGGCTCATTTTTAATGATCACTGAGATTATAATCTTCATTACTGAAAATGACAAACCAAAATTTGTGTGGTTTTCAAACACTTCTAAAGAAATTGAAAGAAACACACTCGGTGAAGCCTCTAATTCCCACTGTGTCCTCAGTTATTTACACGGAAACAATCCAAGAACCCACTAATTGTGCTCTTTTATTGATTAAGTGTTGCCCTTTTATTAAGAAAAGTTAAATTACTTAAAATACCTTTTTTGCCTGAAGTGAGGCAGAGGGAGCATTTCAGAATGGGGCAGAGCAGGGCTCCTGCTCAGGAAGCCAATCACCTCAGTCAGTGGGCAGTGGGGCAATGGACAGTGGGACTGAGTATCTGTCAGATACCACCACCTACAACATGGATGTCAGCATGTCCCTTTGCGGACGAGAGGGCAACACCAGCCAGATCACAAAAGGTAAGTGTGGTTCAATTGGTGCTGATGTCTGCAGTGTGTGCTACTAAGAGTCTTCCACTGAAATTAAATTGTTGTTGCTTCATACTTACAGAAAAGTTTATGGAGCACCTTGTGACATACCAGGATTTTGCCAAGAATCCGGGAATCATTGAGGATCCAAGTCTTGTCATCTGCATAAACTCTAAGTATGATTAAAAAAAAATTAATAATGTATTTCTAAGGTTACCATTACATTAATCACAACACAACACTGACTTCTGGAGTTACTCCAGTTGTTATTCCCAACAAGTTTATAACCATGACTCTTAATCAGTTCTTCTTTATTTTTCACAGCTATTACAACTGGGCAGTGGCTGCTCCAATGATCTTGTCAATGATGTCCTTTCAGAAAAACCTGCCCAAGGTATTTTACTGTATGAAAACTGAACTGCAAAAATGTTACCTGAAGATGCTTCCTTTATATTCCGATACAATTTTTAATCAAGCTTTTTGCTAAGCTGCTCAATAAATTCTAAACTATAAAATAGATAATCATGAAAGAAGGACTATATTTGTTGTCCCTTTTTTTTTTTTTTTTTTTTTTTTTTTTTCTCCCTAATCATAGAGTACAATAGAGCGTCTGGTGAAAGACAAGATGCCAAAAAAATCTGGACGCTGGTGGTTTTCCTGGAGAAGGAGAGACATGAACAACAGCCAGGTAGATGCTCAGAAACATCATAATGGTTATTCATTAGGTTTTGACAGTGTACTCAGAAGAAAATAAATTTTACATGTTTGGACCTGCTGAAATGACACATAATAACTTGTGAGGATGTGACCTTGTTAGCCATGCTTGTTTTTATGCTCAGCTCAGATATCAGCTGAGATAGAATGATGCTGATAAGTTACACTCCTTTTGTTTTGTTTTTTTCAGCAAAAAGACTCAAAGGAGGAGCGAGAGGAGCCACTGGCAAGTGTTTCTTCCACAGTAAAGTAAGCCACCTCTGTAACTACAATAACTACCATTGTTGTAAATAAATAAAAAAATATACTAGTGCGATATTATAATATTTTTGACATAGTTTTATTCAAGAATGAAAAAAAAACAAAAAACTCAAGGAGTATAGAACAAAATAGAAGGTTATCCAGTCAGATCCCAAAAAGTTGAATCTGTTCATCTGGACGTGGCGTTTTTTAGTGGGAGAAACGTTTCGTTTACCAACTGGTAACTTCTTCAGTCTCAGCTGACTGCAGAATTCCCCAACCTTATAAACAGTACATTTGCATAATGACAGAAACCAGCACCACTGACTAACAATGGGCCATTTGGTCAGTTTCATGATCAATAGTATGCAAATTGTCATGACCATTGATCAATGGCCATGAGTACCATTCACAGAGATTGGGGAATGGCTGCGATCACAGCATTGTAAGATGGTGACAGATGTACCCTTAGGCCCCCTCCTCGGTTCAGAGATGGTCTTTCCTTTTTCACGTAAATGGCCTCCTTGACTCCCCGTTCAAACCAGCGTTCCTCCCTGTCCAGGATGTGTACATCCTCATCACTGAAAGAGTGGCCACTGGCCAGGAGAGAAGAAGGACAACTGCTGCCTAAGAAAAAACCTTTGGTGATCCCTTATGTGTCAGGAGTATCGGAACAGCTGAGACGCATTTTCTCAAAACAC
>VUQS01032683.1:0-10263 GCA_015108495.1 Heterochromis multidens | reverse complement strand
AGTGGTTTCCGTCTGGCCACTCTAGCATACAGGCCTGATTGTTGGAGTGCTGCAGAAATGGTTGTCCTTCTGGAAGGTTCTTGTCTCTCCACAGAGCAGCACTGGAGCTCTGTCAGAGTGACCATTGGGTTCTTGGTCACATCCCTGACTAAGGCCCTTCTACCCTGATCTCTCAGACTGGCCGGGCAGCCAGCTCTAGGAAGAGTCCTGGTGGTTCCAAACTTCTTCCATTTACAGATGATGGAGGTCACTGTGCTCATTGGGACCTTCAATGCTGCAGAAATTTTTCTGTACGCTTCCCCAGATCTGTGCCTTGATACAATCCTGTGTCGGAGGTCTACAGACAATTCCTTGGACTTCATGGATTGGTTTGTGCTCTGACATGCACTGTCAACTATGTACCTTATATAGACAGGTGTGTGCTTTTCCAAATCATGTCCAATCAACTGAATTTATCACAGGTGGACTCCAATCAAGCTGCAGAAAGATCTGACAGATCTATATTTTATGATATTTTTATTTTTTATTTTTAATAAATTTGCAAGAATTTCAAGCAATTTTTTTCACTTTGTCAATATGGGGCATTGAGGTGACAAATTAATTTAATCTATTTTGGAATAAGGCCATAACATAACAAAATGTGGAACAAGTGAAGCGCTGTGAATACTTTCCGGATGCACTGTATATTCATAGAGCAAAAGTCTTCTGGGGAGTTTTGAATTATTAATGATTCATGAGTGACTTGCAGGTTTAAAACAATACTCTGGTGGGGAAAATGTAGCAGCAATGACACACTTGTTTTCATATGGTAAGGTTCACATAAATACTATATTCAAGATGATGTCCAAATGCTGCAGCAGATGAAAACAGCTGACTGGCTTTAAGTCTCTTCAGACTCTGTATAACAATCTGTTATGTGTCAGTGTATTACACTCACTCAGAGAATCCTGTTAATAACAAACACATATAAAGGCACTCCAGTATGTGCACCCCAGGTTCACCATTTAAGGCAGATATTTAGAGTAGACCCTGAGGCACTTTTTTTTAAGATACAGTCATATTTATGAGGAAAACTGGACAGTCCTGAAACATGTTGACTCAAGCTACACAATGAAAAGAACAAGTTTTAAATAAAACATAAAGATTTTCTCTTTAAGTTAAAAATTCTAAAAATAAAGCAGAGTTAAAACAACATTTTTTATGAATTTGAAGCCAAATTTTTGTGCACCAGCAACACCCTCTTAGTATAAAAAATATACTACTACTACTACCACTAATAATAATAATAATAATAATAATAATAATAATAATAATAATAATAATAACTGTATTTATATAGCACTTTTTAAAACACAGTTACAAAGTGATGAACCGTTTGGATAAAAACACATTAATAATAAGTGTACATATTTACACATGCAACCACAGAGTCAAACACACAGTCTTTCATTCATCCCTGCATACACACTCCTATACACACATATTAGAAGAACAAAAGGCCATAGATAATGGGCAAAAGATTAAACAAAAGCTAACCTTTTCAGCACTCTTTTAAAACAAACCACAGATTCAGCTGACCTGATAAGCTGAGGAAGGCTGTTCCAAAGTTTAGGTGCTACAGCCTCAAAAGTGATCACCTCTGTTTTTGAAATAAGACTGTGGAAAATTTAGAAGACCTTGTTCAGATGATCGGAGAGGCCGACTACAGTTATAAAGTCTCAGTAGCTCTGATATATACGCAGGAGTCTGTCCATATAGGGCTTTATATGTTATTAATAAAATTTTAAAATGAATTACTGGAAGCCAGTCTGCATTCCAGTTAGTTCTTGTTAGCAGCCTAGCTGCTGCATTTGAAAAGTGAGTTACAATAATCAAGACAGGAGAAAATTAAAGTGTGTACTAGAAGTTCCACATTATTAGGTCTCAATAAAAGTCTGATTTTACTGTTTCTTAAATTAATCAAACAAGACTGGATGAGCTTTGAGATGTGAGATTCAAAATTCAAATATCCCTAAGCTACTGTTTTAACATTTTGGGAAATAGCAATTTGTGGGTCTTGAAAAATAGATGAATGTACATGTGTCTTCCAGAAACAATCTCCTTTTAGCTCTGTTAACCTATATAACTAAAAAACATCTGCTGTCTGCTGAATGCTCTGCCATGTTTACTGATTGCTAACTGGGTCTGCCAGTAGTTTAGAATCAGAATCAGAATCAGAATACTTTATTAATCTCTGAGGAAATTATGTGGTTACAGCTGCACCAGGACAGTAAGAAAGTAATTAACAAGTTAAAATACCAATATTAAATAATACAATATATTACAAATTACAAAATATTACAAATAGCTCTAATAATACAATAACTAGGGTATGCAAATGACCTTAAAACTGCATAGCTGATGAGAGAGTGGTCCAGAAAACCCAAATAATTTGCTAACAATTGCTGTAGAGCTGAGGGGAACAGCAAAGGTGGGAGATAATTTTTTTCAGTAGGTTTGTCATTTTAGCATCACTTTCATATTATAAGTTTCTAGAATTAAAATATTTGTCTCCTAAAATGAAGTAGATTGGAGGAGCATTACCTGATATGAACTTATCACAGATGTAGTTGTATTGGTGTTTTTACACCAACACACTTAACTCAAATGGTGACAACAACAGAATAATTTCTATATATACACTGTAGATATGCATCTGCATATGAATATGGCTGATATGATCTGTAGGCAAGTAGAAACATTTTTACTACCAGAAGCTTTTATGGTTTCACTTTGTAGTCCACTTGCAGACTGAGTTCTTTTGACCAGTCATGTTTTAGCATGCTTCGTTTGCATGCAAGTAAATAGTGTGTGCGTGGAGAGCAGTTTTCCACAATGCAATCCCAAAAACATCAGCTATTGTCTGTTGACTGTCTGGTACACAAGACAGGAAATCTTGAAACAAATATCCATTATCTTCATATCCCACGTACACCAAAAAAAAAAAAAGGTTGTTGCCCCAGAGGCAAAGTCTAGTAGCTGATGGGTTCCCAGATTTCCATCAACGAGAACTGCAAAATAAAGTACACTGCACTAGCAGTTAATGTAAAAAGGGGTTGGCTTTTGTTGCTGTGTACAAACTGTGTACTGGTCAACTCATATTATGGGGTCATATTAAAAGACTCACATACTGCATGAAATAAATTATACTGCCATAAATGACCTATATTAGTGTTCATAAAACTAGTAACATTTCACACACTTATGCATTTGTTTTCCTCTCATAGACTCCATTCTCATGGCTGAATGCTAAACAATACCAAAGACAACTGAATGTGACTGTAGATTGGTGGCTGCTGTGCTGGGATATGCTGTCACTCTGCTCCATGTGAGGCTGAGCCAGGCAGAGAGATGCAGCTGTTCTACATGTCACCATGCTGATAACTCAGGAAATGCCAACACACTGCTCCGTTTAAGCCGTTTAGAGCACTTCAAGTAGTGTATGAGGACTTGTTGATGTGTTGCAAACACTGAGCAGCTTAAGTGGACTAATAGTATGCAAGTCTGAGAATGCGTCCAGGCATGCTTATGTATGTGAAAGTGTTTAACTTAGCAGAGATAAGGCCAAAGTGTTATGAGTGTATTCTATTTAGTGAATACCAAAATATCTAATTTTTTACCTTCTGTCAGCCTTGAACTGTTTTCCCTCTCAGTCCAAACCTTTTATGGCAACCAGGCATAATATATCAAGAACAAAGCATGTCTTTGCATTGAAGAATTCACAGTTGGAACCATATCTAACTATGCCCCAGGAAAGACAGTAATTAATGATTGATTCTTTGTTTTGGCACAGAGGCATGCTCTTTGAGTTATGTGCCTTTTTTTCTTTCTCAATAGGATTCCGAGGGTGTGCAACACAGCAAACGCAAGAACATTTTTTAAGGATGACACATTTTTGGGGGGCTGTGTAGTTTAGTAAGAGAGTTAACCAAAATAAGACCAAAAGAAGACAAATGTTCTCCAAAGAAACCCCTTCCTACTGAATATTTCATATATATAGGTCTTACAATGAACAACACATTTAAATCATACCTCCTAGTGTAATCATTTGTCATTACATTATCCATCCATGGTAACTAAAGCAAGATGTAAGTTTTATTGTTATGTTGCAGCTTATAACTACTATGCAATTCAAAGCACATGGTGAAGGAAAGATCCTCCTCTTTGTTACAGATCATTTTTTATTTACCTACTGCTACTGTTCTTTAAACTTTTGATATTTCTTTTAGCCCTACCCTTCATTTCCTCAAGAGGTTTGCCTGGTTGACTCACTGCACCATCTTGTGTTATAAATTGATATTACATAAAAGTACAGCCTGGCCAGTTCAGCTTCATTGGATATCTCTTCAACATTATACATAAATATTTTGTCCGTAGGTTATATCAGTTGTTTCTTCAAATTCTGTTGATAGCTTTGGTTATTCTTGAATTATTTTGGTTCTTTCTAAACACAGGAATACAATAGGTGCTTTAAAGCTGCACTGACTGATAATACAACAAATAACTAATATCTCTAATATTAAAAGACATGGCAATATGCAATTAAAAAAACAACTTTAACAAAGTGTAATGTTAAAATATATTTTATTTTTAGCAACAAAACCAGTCAGGACCACTATGGTTGAAACAAGATTCTTGTTTCCATCTGTTATTCCATCTGTTATTTCCATCTTATTTCCATCTTTCCATCATTTCCAAGTAGTGTATTTAGTGGTGTGGCTTTGTATTCCCCTCCTTCCTTTTCATGTGCATATGTAGAAATTCAAATACAGAAAAAAAGGAGGAGCTAAGATGGAGGTGGGTAGTAAAGAGGCTTGCAGGTGAAGGCAACTTAAACACAGTTAGTGCCAAAACACACAGAAAAAGTACCAAACTGGAGGGCAAATGAGCCACAGGACTAACACACACCACCATCTTCCCTTCAAAGAAGTTGTGCTTCACTTTTGGTAAGTGAAATTATACTATTTTACTAGTATTTTACTAGTCTGTTACTTACCACTAACTACCAGCTACAGTCAAGTGAAAAACAAAGTTTTCATAGGACTCCATGTGGTCCTGTCCACCAATGACTCAATGGCTTGTAGAACCACTTGAAGTGGTAACTTAAAGGAATTTTGCCCCACTCTTCTTTACAATGTTGCTTCAGTTCATTGAGGTTTATAGACATTAATTTATCCACAGCTCTCTTAAGGTCCCACCACAGCATTTCAGTCAGGTTATGGTCTGGCCATTACTTGATTCTTTTCTTTTTCAGCCATCCTGTTGTAGATTAGCTGGTGCGCTTGGGATCTTTGTCATGTTGCATGACCCAATGTAGGCCAAGCTTTAGTTGTCAGATAGATAGCCTCACATCTGCTACTTTGGTATTTTAGAGTTAGGAGTTCATTGTCAACTCAATGACTGCAAGGCACTCAGGTCCCATAGCTGAACCCCAAATCATCACCCCTCCAACACTGTTCTTGACAGTTGGTAGGAGGTGTTTGGGCTGATATATTGTGTTTGTGCCATGGTCTCCTGGTCCTCCTGTGCCAACCTGTTGTGTCCATCTGTTTCTCCTCCTTTGTTTTCTCTCTCTATCTCTCTCCTGTCAATATGTGCGTGGGCATGCATGGGTTTACTCTGCCTTTTTGTTTCAGAGGTGGGATCCCTCTGGGTTTCCCCAGCCTCCTAGCTGATGTGCCTCGAAGATGTTAGCAATCAACCCACTTGTGTGCATTTGGTCATTAACCTACCTGCTAGTTAAGGATAAACAAGTCCCTCAGTTGACACCAGTTTGCTGCACTTACTGTGGTAGTGATGTTTAGCTCCTATGTTCCGTGTTTTAACTCTGTTTGTTTGGAATTGCTTACCTTGGACTGACCCGGCTTTCCTCTTTGCAGACTCTTCCAGCCCTGAGAGAGAATCTGAAAGTGAGTCTTCTGTAGAAATAAGTGTAGAGAGAATTCAGTGGACTACCTGCCTGCCTCTATGCCTACTCCATTCTAAAAATTACTGCATTGCAACATTACCTGTTTATCCTCTGTGCCGGTTATAAATCTATTAAAAATTTACTCCAATTTGAGTCCAGGTCTAAGTCTGAGTCCTGACAGTTTGGTTTTTACCAAACATGGTGTTGTGCATTATGGCCATTCATCTCCACTTTGGTCTTGTCTGTCCAAAGGACATTGTTCCAGAAGTCTTGTCGTTTATTCAGATGCAAATTTGCAAACCTAAGCCATGCTGCCATGTTCTTTTTAGAGAGAAGAGGCTTTCTCCTGGCAACCCTTAAAAAACAACTCATGCTTGTTCAGTCTTTTTCTAATTGCACTGTCATGAACTTTAACATTTAACATGTTAACTGAGACCTAGTCTGAGTCTGAGATGTAGCTCTTGGGGTTTTTTCAGTTTCTCAGAGCACTGCATGGTCAAGGGTGTACTTAGTTTTTCACAGGACTACATAGAGTCCTGGTGCAACTTTCTTGCTCACATGACTGTGTGCTAAGGTTGAGAGCCAAGAAATCCCACTCTGTCCTCTTCCTAGTGAAACTGATCCGATTTCTGTAATGTGTTTTTCTGCTACTGTATAGTAAATAAAGTTAAAACGCGAAAAAGCAGCAAAACTATACTGGAACAGCAATTCTAAGGTAACATCTCCCATTAAAGAATAAAATTAACATGGAAAAGCCAAAATGAAGAACAAAATAGGAGTAGGAGAATCAAATTCCAGCAGTAGAAAGCAATCCAAAGCAACTAATAGGTCTCATTTTTTGTTATTATTTGTTGCAACCTTTGTGTATCCACTGCAATAATGACCCTGCCCAGTCTTTATCTAGTTATGCATACAGTCTTGTAAATAATCCAAGCAATTACCAGCACACCAATTCCTACAAACAGATTAAAGTTAAGTACCAAAATATTTTTTAAAGTGGTATACAGGCTTTTACACAAAGTATTACCCAGTAGGCCACAGAGCAATTAATATTCTCTGCCATTTCAAAGGAAATAAGAAGTGGGCAGAATTAGGGAAAAAACTGAGAGGAGTGCCATCTGGGTCAGACTTGACATCAGCTGCAGTGCTGGCTTGCCAGCAAAATATTCATCACACATTTTTAGAGAGTATAAAAGAGGTAACTCTTCTTGGAGCCACTGATTCATGACTTAATTTCAGATAAATAGGCTAATTAGCCTTCCCTGCCATCTGTGTCATAGGTGTATTCTCACAGGTCTTGTGGTGTCTTTTTCATTCATAATTGTTTTGGGCAGTTGCAGGAAGTGTCATCACACTTGGCTCCTATTATGTGGTGCTAATAAATTTCATATGTAAATTTTTCCTTTCCAGCTGAAGTAGTACCTCTCTGAAAGCACAACAAAAACTTCACAAAGTGTAATCTTAATATTATATTTATTTGTAACATCAAATCCACAGTTCAGTGAGGATCCCTATGTCAAAACAAGATTCTTATTCATCTGAAGTTATTTATATTCAGAGGTATGGCTCTGTTTTGTGACCTCCCCTCCCTTTCGTGCGCATATGTAGAAAGTATAAGGCAGAAACAAGACCTTAGCAGAGAACAGAGAAGGGATCAAGGATGATACATACACACTGATATAGAGAGATACAAAAGAGGAGCTGGGGATGAGGTGGGTTTCAAAGAAGCTTGCAAATGTGCAGCAGCTGGGTGCAGGCAGAACCAACTTACACAGAATATTGGATATCTGGAAAGGCATCAGCTGAGCCATCAGAACTGAGAATGGCTGATCTTTCAGGATTCACCTTCACTTAAAGTTTCTTAAGTGTAAGTTGGTCATGTCATCTTATGTATACCACATACCTGCTTCAAAGTAGATTTGACCTAATGGATATGTTGCTCTGACAAACAATCCAATAAGTTTTGAAAAAGCCAAGAAATCCTGGATTTGCCATATTGCCAAACATGTCAAAATAAAGAACGGGTCCCTGTCATGGTCCTGGGTCTTTTGACCTAGTGTTCTGAGTTTTGGACTTCCTTATGTTCATTTGTATTTTCTATTGTTCCTGGTTTGAATGTTTATATTTATACTTTTGGTATTTAATCTAGGGTTCAGTTCTTAGTTTTGCTCACCTCTCTGTGTTCCCCGTCCCCTTGTGTTTAGTCTCCTGTGTATAGTTCAAGTTCCTTGTTTTATTAGTTCCCTTCAGGTCCAGTCTGCCTGTATAACAATTGTGGACTGGGTGATTTTTTTTTTTAATTAACTCATCCATTTGGATACTGGAGTTAAGGGTGTAGCCACGTTAATTGGCAGGTTTCCTGACAATGGCAGGTGTAACTGAATGATATGTTAGACTTTGCCTCAGTCACTGAGCTAGACCTCTTTACCATGTTTGCACTGTTGGTGCCTTTTGGAGCATTTTTAATGAGATTACATGACAGGTGCTGTCAGATAATTCTGTGCTTTCCAATCATACAACTTACAGATTCAGATTGCTAACCAAGTTTTCTAGCCTTAGTTGATTCCTTAGAATGACTCCAAAACAATAGGTGATGTCCACTTGCTATTAAAGTTGTTGCTATGTCCATTATAAACTACTCGGTTAGGTTTAGAAAATTATCATGGTTTGGCTTAAAATACAATGTCGTTACATATCGTTTAAAACTTTGTTTTCCTGGTTGTTGGAGATATATTTCCTATTGAAATGCATTACTTAAAAAGTTTACTGACATGAAAAATGTAACAATGTGTGTTCCTCAAGACCAGAAAAATAGATTAATTTTTCATGATTATTTCATGAACGGCCATGAGACTGGGCTGCATTGCTGTGTATATTCTTCAGGTCTAATAACACCAAGAATAAGAAGGGTTTCATGAAAGCAGGAACTGAAGGAAATCAACTTTTTGCACAGCAAGTGCCAGTTTACAACAAGAACTCCAGTCATAATGTGATGCAATCAGGACCACAGACATTTATGACATTAATAAAAATAAACACTAAAACTTTTCTAATGTAGTTTTCATTATGCCATGAGTGTTGTACTCATACAGTATGGGTTTCTGTGGAAGTTAGCCTCCTCCTGGACTTTATCAAATGAACACTGGAGAAAAGGAAAAAAAAAAAGCCTGCGCCTGTATTCCCTAGTGCAACATTTCACCCCTGTGTGCATTTTCATTTTTCACTAAATGCCAGTAAAATTGTAAATGGGGTATTGTTTCACAAAGAACTACCCTGGGTTGAAACTTAAACCGAATAAAGCTTAGTGAGAACAAGATGTGATGTTTAGCTTTTCTTTTTCATTTCTTCAATATTGACTCAGTTAATACCCTGTGTCTGAGATCCAGTTATATGTGGAATGTGCAAACACTAGACAGCATCAGCTCTGTAGGGACAGATACACTGTGGAGAAACAGTGTATCTCAGTACCATGGTAACCTGCCAATGGGGGTACTGTTGACTGCAGTCCTGGAAGAGAACAGGACTGTCTGCTGACAGATGTTGCTGGGATGTGGAGATGGTGAGGGCTGGGGGCTGTAGGGAAATGCATGCAGGACTGTTCACATGTATGCATGCGCTCACCTGCCCACTTACAGCTTCAGAGGGAAAACATTCTGTTTTCTGTTGATGTCATACTAAAGGAAAATATTTTTCTGTCGTTTCAAGGTTTTTGCTCATCTGTCTGTTTTTTGCCCACTACCTCAGAGCCACTGAGACTGTTATACAATATATGCACCAGACTGTGAAATAGGTAGTTTCATGTCACATTAACTCCAGGACTTACAATATCAGAAACAGCTGTAAAATGTACTGAATATCTGTCTGTTGTAATCTAATTCGCTGGCTACATTAATCTAATTTGCACGGGCAATAGAACTTCCTGTTCCTGTTGCAGTATTGTATCACTTCCTGTTCCTGTTGCATCACTGTGGTGTTTTGTGTAGCTTATCTGTGTAGCCTGTTTAATTAAAAACCTCTAGATAAACACTTATTTCATAGTGTAATCTTCACGTGTTTTATCTAAAGCTCTCTCTGCTGAATCACCTGCTGATTTTATTCACAGTGTTTATTCATTTTGCCTTTAGCGATTCACTAGCTTAGCTTAGCTTGTAGCTGAGTCACTAGCAGCATGGCTTCTTCACCTGCACTTTCCTGCTCAGTGTGTAAGATGTTTAGTTACTCCTCGGCCTCCTTTAGTAATAATGATACCTGTAATAAATGTAGCTTGTTTGCAGCTCTGGAGGCCAGGCTCAGTGAATTGGAGACTCGGCTCCGCA
>VUQS01032682.1:0-14186 GCA_015108495.1 Heterochromis multidens | reverse complement strand
CTCCATGACTCGCTGAAGGACCAACCACAGCACAAGCAGCAGCCCACTGAGCAATTGTATGTGAAACTGCCCCCTGGTAACAGTAAACAGATGATAATCTGCAAAGATGTGCACAGGGTCTGCGTAGGACCAAGGTGCGCCCATGCTGGTCCCTTTAGTCGGCAACTGGTACAAAACAAATTCACAAAAAAGAAAAAAAAACAACAACAACAAAAACCTTGTGATCGCTGCATTATGAATGCTGCAACACACAGAACACAAATGATTTTAAAAGTATGCAGCTCAGGGGGCAGTGGGCAGCTTTGGAGGTGGGCTGTAATCTGCCCACTCACTCACAATTTAGAAATGGTACTGGTAATTTCTGTTTTGTTTTTTTGTTTGCTAAACAACAACAAAAAGGTTGTCTTAACTTTTGACTGGGCAGGCAAGATGCATGTGTTACAACCCAGCTCAGAATCCACGGCTTAAAATTTAGAGTGATACCAGTGTTACAAAGGGGGTTAACTCAGTTTTTGCATGTGCTAAGATAAAATCCAATTACAAGAAAAACACAGCCAGAGGAGTATGATGAGTTTAAGCGGCAACAGGAGGTGGTAATAGCAGGAGAGTGAAGAGGAGAAAGAAATGGTGAGATGGTGGCTGCACTTCCTTTGTGCTGTATTTTTTTAGGTTTGTGGTAATATCAACACTTGTTGCCATTTCATTAGAGCGATCTAAAAAAACTGCTTGTGGGGGGGCGTTTCTAGTGTGGTTGTTCCTGCTGAGCGGCCATCCTCATTAGGTGACCTTGTTGGTGAACTTCTTTTGTTTTCTTCAGAGTAGAAAAACAAGAGGCGAGAGGCGGGGTGACCACTCGACAGGGCACCCATCTATCAAAGCACTAACAGAGAGACAGACACAAAAAAACACATTCACAGCCAATTGCGAATCACATATTAACCTAACATGCATGTCATTGAGCACCTGGAGCAAACCAACACAGGCACAAAGAGAACATGCAATCTAGAAAGGCCTCAGGAAGGTTCAAACCCCAAACCTTCTTACCTTCTTGATGTGAGGCAAACGTGTTATGGGGAAAACACAAGACACATTTGGTAAAGCACGACTATCCCTGATAACAAATAATGATAACAATAATTAAACTAGTAAACCATAACCAAATAAAATAATCAAGGAGACATCCTGAAGTCCTGCAGGAACAGTGGAACAGTGCACCTCTTGTGACTGTAATGCCACACACACACTGGAGTGACAGACCTTCTGACACTATTCACAGCTGCAGGGGATGGCTAGTCCTGCCCACTCGGTCTGGGCCTGCCCATAATGGTAAGTCTGGATTTTAGCAATTGTTATTACCAGCTCCAAAGAAATTTTCTTTACAGTCAGGTGCTGCTATGAGGAAAAAGCATCAGCCTCCTGTTTAAAATCTGAGAAGTACACAGGTGGGATGCTACTAACTGGCTGCAGTTTTGGTTCTGGTTCTGTTCTTGCCCTGCTTTTGGAAAAGTCATTGTCTTTCTTAGGTAAAATATGTGCTGCTCTACCTCTTTTCTATGTTTTTTTTAGGTTACACACAGGTGTGCTTGTGTGGGGACAAAGACTGCTGGGGTGTTGTTGTTCTTGCCCCATTACAGCCCTGTTTGATGAAGTGCTCCTATTGCTCATTGTGCTTTAGAAGGGTGCTAAATTTCAGTTCAGTCCAGTATAGAAATTGTTCCACTAAGGCTGGGCAAGAAAAAAGAAAAAGAATAAAAAAGAGAGAGAGAGAGAGAGAGAGAGAGAGAGAGAGAGAGAAAACCTCTTACTTCACTGTGTGTGGGAGAAAATGGAGGAGCTTTCAGCTTTTTTTAAAGCAGAGGAGGAAGAGACCCATGAATAGTAGTAAGCCTCATTACTTTGGTAAATGGGTAAATGCCCCATGGCCTGTACCACCTACAGTATGCCAGCTGCAGGAGCAAATTGGTCTCCAGGGACTTATAGACAGCTGTGTGTGTGTGCATGTGTGTGCCAGAAACAGTGTGAGAGTGAGAGAAATAACGATTGACAGAGAAGCAACTACAAAACACTAAAGTCAGATAAATAGCAAATTAACTAACTTGCTAAAAAAGCAAAAGAACACAGACCGACTGTGTGACTTATTTCCATTTATACTTAAAACGAAGGCGAGCACAGTAAGTAAGTAATCTTTTTCCTTACCTTTACTTCACCAAAAGCCTTCAAACTTTCTTCAACACTGTCAGGAACAGTTTAGAGAGAGGAAAAAAGTTTAATGCACCGATATTGAGTGAGATATTTGTTAGAAGTTACTAGTGGTTTTAACATATGCTATGGTATGTTTAAGAAGACCTCTGTACAGACATTTACAAAAAAATAATATAAATCTTTTTCATAGTTGACAACAGTAATGACATAGAACCAAGGCTATGACTAGCTAATGTATCTATAACAACATCTCATCAGTCATTTTGTTAAGCTCCTTTGTCTATGAGATACATTCTTATTAAGTCTTTTGACAGCATCATTTGAGTGGAGCGTTAATCCAGACATTTACATGAGCTTCACGGAGTTAGAACATTGTTAACTGGTTGACTAACGAACTGACACAATGTAGCAGTTCTGTTGGTACCAAGTTGTCAGTTGCTTCTCTTTTTTATCTTCAGTGAAACACAGTTTACAAGTATGGACTTGGCATGCTTGTCATTCAAAAGATTTATCTTTAACAAGCAGTGGGCACTGCCATTGTTCAGCAGAATCCCAGTTTAGATCACAGAAGTCTTTCAAAGTGTCTGTTCCTGCCTCCGAGGAAATCTTATTTGTTGTTTGCGTGCTCTATTATGTGCTTGTTGGATTATTGCAGAGAGAATATCTGGAAACAAAATTCTTCACTTGCCTTGGTTAAATGTGTGCAGCTCAGTATTCAGTTGCTTTTGGCTTCCCTTTTTCCTCAGTCACCTGTAATTCTCAGTCAGTGCTGGAGAGTTCACCATCAAGGTCAGGAAGTACAGTTAGACTGAACAGATATTTACAGAGACCAACAAAAGGGATGTGGGAGAGAGAAGAGAAAAAAGAGCCTGACTTCTTTTTGGTATTGTGTGTTTAAGGAGACCTTAGTACAGACAGCATTTCAGAAAAAAAAAAAAAAACCTTTTCAGTCCTATGAGCCAGACAGATCAGACACACAAACACAAAGCAGAACCACCCAAACAGACGCACCAAGTCTGGGCTTTTGTAAGCAATGAAAGGTGGAAGTAGTCGCACAAAGAAAAGGACAAAAAAATACTTACCTGCTGGGTTTCAGACATAAACACACACACACACACATGCACGCACGTACACACACACACACACACACACACACACACACACACACACACATACAGACTCTGACTCACAAATGAAGCTGAGGTAGCCTTCCCCTCCTGAAGTGTGTGTGATGAGTTGAATCATCTTGTGAAGCTGAAGGCCCCAGTTGATGGCAGGAGGCAGCGGGATCAGACACCTTGGGTTTTTGTTTATGTCTGTTCATCCCCCAAAAGTTATTATTTGATTTAATTATTATTTAATTATTGTTTGAAATTATTTGATTTACTTTCCAAGATTCAATGGCAAACATTTATTAACTTTTAGATGTTCCCTTTTTAATATGTATTGCTTGTTCTTTGGACAGCTGACTGAAAAGCCGTGTGATTCTTCACTATATAACATTCATGAATAAGACAAAGCAATTACAGTATTTGGTTAATAAGAGGCTAACATTTTATTAACTAAAATTATCTTGATATTTTGTGAATTAAAAAGCTTGTTATCTTCCTGTAATGCACCACAGTTCATTACAAGTAGTGTCTGGTTATTGTTCATTACAGCAATGATTACATCCATCAGCAGTCAAGCACGATAAATAAATGGTAAATTTTTTAACTTACAGCAACTTCTCACAAAACATGCATTTTATTGTGAATACTGAAAAACATTTTTTGACATTGTTTTTCTGTCAACCTCAGTGCAGTAGAAAATTGTATTACAGCAGTAGAAACAGCCTTGTCTGTGCATTCATGCTGCAGTCTCCCAGTCAGCTGATTGATATGCTTCCATTAAATTCTCAACCAACCAGTTGGACTTCATGAGATTTGGGTAATGGTCAAAAAATGACTTTACCTGACTGTGAATTATGATAAAGGAAACTCAGTACTGAGAAGTAAACAACATTTGCGGCCCTGAATTGGATAAGTGGAAGAAAATGGGTGGATGGTTGGATGAATAATTGCAATGAGCAGTTGAACAAGTGTACCAATCAAAGTGGCCGGTCAGTGTATGTGCAAATAATATAGTATTTTTTTTTAAATTGAGCTGTCATGATGCTGAACCTTGCTCAGAGCAGAATTGCTGATAAACCGTACATAAGTATTCATAACTTTACAAACACTATTTCCTCACTATTTTAATAAGAAACATAATCCAGTTCAAATTATGTTTCCTTCAAAACATGTTTGCTATTGAACTTCATACTGTCAAAATAAATTTTTTAGGACACAGTTTTGGATCAGCAAGCAGTGAGAATTTCAGAAATGGGAATAATTAAGAAGTGAAATTTCCCCGACCAGTAAACTTAACTCAAATCAATAACTAATGCACAAGTTAGACCTGCTCTGTTTCTTTATGGGAGTGGGGGGTGGGGGTAGGGGTGGTGGTTAAGTGTAACCCAAATTACCTTACTGACCTTTTCAGGGCTGATTATTTTTGTTTTGTGATACGCTGTCTGTTTATTGCTGTCTGCCACCCGACATGCTCTTTGCAACTTGTAATAGCAAATTGGAAATATCAGAGCTAACGAAAATTCCCACACATCCTCCTTGTAATTAGCACTAGGAGGCTGACATGGCCATTTTTCCCCAGTTGGCTACTTATATTTATGGTAAATTTGATATGACATAAACACGGTATTAACATCAGAGTGAAGATGTCAGCAGAGAGGATACTCTTATGCCAGGTTCCTTCAGTTCAATTCAGTTCAGTTCTTAATGGGATTTTTAGACTGTAATGTGCTTCAGGATTTTTAAGCACTGACAACCCAATGTCAATTATGGATGCTATTTTAGCCTGCTGCTGGGGCTAAAAAAAGATCCCTAATAATATGGAAAGAAAAAAGGAGCAAACTTCTAAGATGATGCCTGCATTAGGTGTTTAACAGGTATGAACTTACTCAAGATAAGAGAAGTATGTGATAACCAATATGAGATTTCTTCTCTCTATAGAGTGAAGATGGTCCTGTGAACTGATCAATAAAACTTTATGGTGTTTTTAAAACATTTTAAAAAATTCTCACCCTTCAAGTGCCTCAGAGTTAAACAAATGTAAAAGTTGCATATGCACCTGTCAGAACAACTGGATTTCTAGGCTGTTACAAATCTCAGGGCAAAGCTCCTGTTACAGCCCCTGGCATCTCACAGATAGGCAGAAAGTGTTCTTTAGTGTATGGGGCGTGATGCACTGGGTTTATGGCAATGAAACGACTGGTCTTATTACCAATTATGGATGTAATGGATGCTTATAAAGGACCCCTTGGCATCACATTTAAATACACTGGGAAAATGTCTCTTTTCAACATGCAAAAAAACACAAAACACAATATTTCCCTAAACATAACCAAATAGTTTTTAGTGCCCAAACCTGAATATGATTCAAAGCAAAAGTGAAAAGTGAAAATGAAACTGAAACAACGTAAAGGATATACAAAACACAATGCTTCCAAACATTTACTGTGGTGTGTCCTGGTTCACAAAATTGCGGCTTCTTCCACCACTACCCCTACAGCCTCCAGAATTGCTTTTTACATAGAGGACCATGATCTTTCAGCTTTGTTTATTGGTGTGGTTGATGCATCAAGGGACTCACATCAAAGGACACCTTGTCTGCAGCTCTGAAACGCCAGTGTCATCTGACAAAACAGCAGTATTTGACATCATGGGATGAAGACATGAACATCTGAAAAAACACACACAATAACAACAAAAAAAAGCAGTAAAGTTTGACCAAACCTCCCCATTTCATTGGCGTTTCATTGGCGTCCATCCATCCATCCATCCATCCATCCATCCATCCGCTGCTTATCCACTTCAGGGTTACAGTGGGACTGGAGCCTATCCAAGCTCTCATGGGGCGAAAGGCAGGGTACACCCTGGATAGTCCATCACAAGGCTTACACACAGAGGCAGACAAACACTCATGCTAACATTCACACTTAACACTAGAACTGCCAAGGGGGTCATTTTGACTGCTTGGCATTTTAAAAATCCCATAACTCTGTTAAATTAAAACCCCATCATCAAATATTTCATGAATTATTCGTAACCCTGTCATGCATGTGTTTTTGTATGGAGACGTACTTGCATCATGGCATCTATTAGCATTTTTTGTAAGGCCATGTTTACCACCTGTTAATTAATGTAAACATATTTTTTTCGTTTGTGCCCTGACTGGGCAATAGGTGGGATTGTATGGGATGATGTACAAGCATCTACTGTGTTGGCTGATATGCAACTATAACAACAAAACACATGCATTTACAAGAGAACAGCTTTTGAATGGCTTTCACTATGCATGAAAGGGCTAAAATGGGCTTATTCATCAAATAGTAAATTTTGGGCTGTGTGGGATCAAAAGAAAAAAAGTTATGAGCACTAATACCTAGAACTGCCGAGGACATCATTTTGACCCCATAGAAATTAATGCCAAGTTGCCTAGCAACACCATTGTTTCCACACATTTTGATGTGAAGGCTGTTATAACATGAGCCAGAGCTTGCTAGATGTGATTGATAAATAAATATATAGGGGACTGTAGTCAGATAAAAGATGAGTAATTATTGCCAGGCTGAGGATGGGATTTTGATCCGGAACAGAGTGGGGGAGTGTGAGACCGACGGCGTGGAGAACCGGGAAGGTTGCTGGCTGTTCAGAGCAGTGAGGGACCCATAGCTGAAGTGAACAGAGAGTCCAGAGTGTGGAGAACTAATACAAGTGAATAAAGAGTGAAATCCAGAGCACAACAGCCAAACGGGTTTAAGGCCTGAGCATGAGCTGAGGAGGTGAAGATGCAGAATGAGGCGGAGCAGTGTGGACACTGGATGAGAGGTTGTAGGTTTGGTGATCGGAGACAGATGTGAACGAGATGATAAACTTAGACTGTTCTACTTTTACAATAATTATTTAAAACATGTTTCTTACATTTTTTGTAGCCAGCTGTGAGGTCAATTCTAAAATGTAGGCAATCAGCTGTTAAATGTTTCACAGTGAGTGCTCTGTTGTTGTACCGTCTTTATTTTAGCACAACTAATGCCACACATTATCCAGAATTCATTTTTAACTTTTCATAATGTTCTTCTTCTGTAATAATTAAATTTTTAGATGTGTTAGCTGTTGTGTTATTTGTTGTACCCTTTGTTTATTAGTTTATTCTAATGAGTATTTTAACCTTACGATTTGTAACGAAATGATCTAAATCATTGATAAAACTAATAAAGCCCCTAAAAATTAATCTTAAATACTTGTTTTGTCAAACCTTACTTAAAATTAGAAAAATTAGATGAAAATTTACAACTTAACCTTTTCAAGAAATGATTTATTTGCCATTACTGCTGTTGTTGCAGAAGGGGTCAAAATGACCCCTCCTGGCGGTTCTAGTGTTAAGGCCAATTTAGAATTGCCAATTAACCTAACCCATGCATGTCTTTGGACTGTAGGCCTTTTCACACAGGAAGCAGCATGCACTAGGTTGATCAAACAGCCCAAAATCTGTGTTGAGCTGGCTGCTGTGCTCTGGCTGTACTACATCACTTTTTGCAGCCTCTCATGGGGTGCGTTCCAATTTGCTTAGGAATGTTCCTAACTGAGAGAGGTGACCCGGATGTATCTGCGTGGCAGCCATAATAAGAGCTGTTCCAATTCTCCAAATACTAAGGAAAGGAGCTTCAATGCTTCCTTTATTGCTTCCTTTAGCACAGGATATACTGGGAGCATCATTTATGAAAGGAGAGGAAAAAATGCCGTCCCATGATTCATAGCGATGGACCATCTAACCATTCATGAAAACAATCAACATAATAAACAAAGTAGCGCAGATCATGTAAATGTTAATTGTAATTGCATTTTCCATTTCATGCCATAACCTGCTGGTATATTTTGAGTTTTTAACAACAGCCTGTTAAACACACAGCTGAACTCTGAGCATCACACTGCTGGAGTAAATACTACTTTTTGTTGAGTTGTTGCCTTGCATGAAGAACACAGATAAGCGCTCTAAAGATTATGAGCTATATTAATTGATCAACGTGTGTTTAAGGTTCTGTATAATTCAGTTTGCATTAGTAATGTCCTTTGCTGTATTGCAGCCTTCAGGATTATCATGAATTAATTTTTTACTTCAGGTCAACTGCGACAAGTGATGGAGGAAATTTTACTGCAGTCATAGAAATCCTAAACAGGGAGGAGGAAAGTTACATTGGATCACAGCAGGTAAATATAAGAAAATAAGATGTATTTAATTTTATAGGCTATGGGGAATATTTACTAAGCGTGGCAAATTATTGTGATGCTGCAATCACAGGGTGATCTACTAACAATGCGCTAATGTATTTACAAAGATGCAGCCAGTTCACTTCAGTAATAACCATCATTCTGCCAAGAGCAGCACAAATTAGTGGCTCAGAAATCACGAGGAGGGAACGTGAGGGAGTAATGAAAGCCTACTAACCAAAATAATCCAGTGTAAGGTTTCACACGTGCTTCTCTTTGAAAACTGAGGCAATTCAAAATGAGGGGAGAATGAAGCAAAATCAATATGTTTTTGATATAAGGGATAACTCTTCTGATAGAAATCGCTGGGCTGGGTTCTGAGGATTAGGGCTCAGGTGCAGTGCAGGATTTATTCGGAGGAGAGCTGCATTATTACAAACTGTTCCACCGTATGAACCTAAAATCTATGTGGAACAGCTGACCTGTACGACGTGCAGAAGAACTTACTTACCATCAGATCACGAGACATCCCAGTTACTACGTTTGTGTAGTCATTGTGCCACATGGATACATCACTTTTTATTTTTAACAGCACATTGCAACAGTCAGGCATTATCTAACACACTAACATGGGTTCATTAACAGCTGCATTTTCACAGACATTTCACTTTTTTCGTTACAGATTCAGCAGAGAGAAGTCGCTCGCTGTGTGCGGACTGCTGAGGAAAAGACAGCTCAGTTCAGGTAATTTCTGCTCTGTTTCATGAAACTGAGGGTAATTATTATTGAGGAGCAATAAATGGGGCTCGCCTCTAAACTCTTCACCCCTGAGTGAAGAGTTTTAAGACAGAGCCAAAGATCTGGCATTGCGCTCACAGCAAAATGCTGATTACGCACTCGTCCTGATAACATCTCCCCCTCCTAAAACTAAACACTCCTAGTAGCGACTATAACAACAGGCATAAGACATGATTTTTTTTTTTGCGTTAGATTTTGTGCAGTTTGCAGTAAATTGTGTGCCACATATTTTGTAATTCACATTTGTGTGACTCATTTAAATATTCTCCTCCTGAAAGTAAAACTCTTACAAATATGTCATATGTCCAGTGGCAAAAAATACTCCTGTTCACAACTTTCAGTTGCAAAACCGACACTGTGCCTCTTAGTAAATCCAGCAGCTTTTTAATGTCAAAAGGCTTTGCGCTACTGCAGATCATTAGTAAATCTGGCCCTAAATGTTCCTTTTATTTAAAAAAAAAAAGCCAACCTTTGTAATGAAAGGATAATTTTCACAGGTTGTTAAAGGGGGTTAAACCACATTGTGGTTAAGTAAGATACGCATTTTGTACTTCATCTTCTGCGCATTTTAGTTTCAACACGGCGGTCATCCAGCATGATGCTGTTAAGGAGACTAGTGTAAGGTCATTTGAATTCTCAGAACACTGCTCTTCTCTTTTCCTAACTCCTTCTCAATTCTCCTTGACCTCAAGGACGTTTTCATCAATGTCAAAATTTTAATATTTGACATTGATGAAAACGTCATCGAGGTCAAGGAAAAGGGTTAGGAAAAGAAGATAGGAGGTACTTTTGGAACACACCCATGTTCTTAACGTGTACTATATGTGCCCGTTCCCTGTTATTCTGCATTTCTATTGGTTTTGCGAATGTACATCACACCACGCCACAACATGCGAGCACTCCATGGCTGGCGCACTTGCGCTGTGCTTTGCTTGACGCATTGAGTTAACAGTTATTGTGCAGCACAAGCAACAGAAAAGAATGGGTTTCAAAGTGCAGTGCATTCCAACTTTCTATGTGAAAGGCTCTTGTGGAAGAAAACCCGAGTACCCAGAGAAAACCCACGCAAGCACGAGGAGACTATACAAACTCCATGCAGAAAGTCCCCATCAGGCTGGTGGATTCAAACCCAGGAGCTTCTTGCTGTGAGGCAACAGTGCTATCCACTGCACCACTGTGTTGCCAAATAAATACAAATTTAAACCAGTAACTGAAGAACACTGTGTGCTCAGCCATATTGTTTTTATCTTTCACTTTGACACTCATCTCTTTTTAAACTTGGGGAAGTACGGACTCACATGTACTTAGCAGGACTTGCTACCAAGACACAGAAGAACGAGGCTCAGACTGCAACCCATGGAGAGGGAGTGGGACTTCATTCACTGGTGAGCACGCTCTTATCCCACAATGGAATGCGTAGTTGTATCCACATATATTTTCCACAATACATATAGAATCTTCAATACTACAAAGGCAAAAAAGAATAAAATAATATATATTAAATTTAAAATAGACTTAAAAAAATGATTTTGTGTAGCTTTTTAGAGGACAAATATTTGAAAAATCTAGTCAAATAGCTGGAACGAAGTAATGGTGGCATGTCTCTGCCTATCTCTGCAAATGATGCATTTCAGTGTTTATGAGCATTCAGCTGGGTGATTTAACAGGAGCAGCCTCTGTTACACGGTATGGCGGCCCCCTTCTCTCTGTCTTTCTCGCTCTCTCAAAAAAGCACACGCACATATTCACAAACACACTTTACTAGCTAGTTGTCCTTGCTGTGCCTCATAAAGGCAGACTGAGGATAGTTTCAGGCAATAAAAACAGCCTGTGAAATCGCATTGCATGTGAAGTCACAACAGATGGCTACTACCACTATGTCCTCACAGAATATCACACAGGAAAGGACACTATAAAGATGAGCTGCACATACTGCTGCTCATCTACGCTTCCCCGAAAGAGGACATGAGATCTTGTTAAAGACAAGGTTGCATATTTAAAGCTGTACTCAACAGCTGCTTATTGTGCTGTAAGTGAAATACTAGAATAACATTAAAAAAAAAAAAACATTATGAGACCCAGTAGGGGGCAGAATTAGTCCAGAAGAAAATAACAAGGAAATGGGAAGAGGAAGAGGAATGGGTGGAAAAATGTACCTGGCTACATAACAAGGTGTTCTTAAGCAAAGCTGGAATGTCACATGCTATAATACACCACATTGTCATGATTAGAAGATCTATAGCTGCTATAGATGGAGCATGTGCAACTTTTATCTCCATGGTAACCCTATAAGTTTTTCTTCAGCCCTTTTAAAAACAACTGCAACATAAATTTCTCCTAATGAAGATGTGGGGGGGCTGAGGGGATAGATGCTGTCTGTATTGTTCAGTGGATCAACGGCTTAATTGTTACTCTGGAGGGTTGTGCCAAAAAGAAATGGAAAAAAAAAATGCAGGAGATGGAGAAGACAAGGGACGGGTGAAATGGCACAACAAACCCACTTCACTTAATTATCTTAAGTGAATTAGCCCAGTCATCGCTGTTCTGTAGCTGAATATGCATTGGCCAAATAATGGTTGTGGAGACGATGAAAGCACCTTAATGGCCTGTTGGTTTTCAAGTGGGTCTGCCTTTCAACAGCCTCTGCATGGCCACAGAAAGAACACAGCACTTAAACCCTCTGACTAAATAGCCATGTGGGATAGAAAGTTTTAGGGCAAAATGAAGAAACCACAGTTCTTTGCATATGTGCAAATCACTCCGAGTATATCTTGACATATGATTTACACATTTCATTTCATTAAAGTGGTTAAGAAATGGCAAGAAATAGCAGGAAATGTCAAGAAATGGATGGATGGATACTTCATTAACTGAAATGATGGAAGTAAAATATAAAATGACAATGTTTGGACTTTAATCATCACAACACCATTTTGCAGTTATAGCACCATCATATTTAGACTATTTCTTTCATAAAAAGGCAGAATTACGACTACACATGTTGTCCATTCTTCTCCTAATTAGCTTTTGCAAGCCTATCATGTAAATCAAAAACTGAAAAACAAAAAAAAAAACCCCAATCTCAGCAACAACAGATGGTGATTTTAGGACCTTTCCTGTACTCCTTGAAAAGACTGTACAGTCTCTAAATAACATAGGTGAAAGAGCCACTAATAAATTGGCGAACATGTCAAGGAGAGTTCTAGAAATAAAAAGAAAAATTAGACTGAATTTTTTCATACAGAAAAGTAGCTGTAATGGATGAGATTAGGTCTTCCACCTGAAAGGTTGAAGGGAAAGGATGTTCTTTTACAGGTAAGATTCTTAGGTTGAATGTCAGAACTCCTCAGGATAAAGGAGAAAACCAGAGAGACTTTGCAAACATCACTTCTCTGCTAGAAGACCTCAATTACCCATTATTACCCATATTTGATAACTATATCTCACATTCTGCTGCTTCCCTTCCCATTTCTCAGGTCAGTCAGTCTTAGGCAGCTTAGAGCAAGGTACACAAAGAAACAAAGACAAAAATATAGCAGAGAGATATAAGACAAAGATAAATTTATAACTAAAGAAAAGTTGTGAACAGTAGTTTATTCCCCATGAAATAACTTCATAGCGACTTTGCAAGCTTATTTTTTTTATGAATACATTTATTTATTTTTACTAAAAGTCCAGTCTAAGTGAAGCAGAGGGCATTAAAATGAGATTCTGATTTTCTTTTATTAAGCAGCCATGAGCCATTTGGTGTGTGCATTTATGGCTCATGAGTGACAGCAGGGAGATTGAGACAAGGGCACAAATAACAGGAGAACCTGGAATAGTACACTTGCTTTAATGAAATGTTTGTACTACCAGTTCACATTGTCTGTTTCATTACTGCTCTCAAGGTCTCTTACACAATGCCATCACCAACATTTCTTGTTTGTTTTTCTTTTCCAGTCTTTACATGCCTTGTAGTTCAGCTACATGCATGCATTTGTGCACATCCACAACGTACTGCAATGAAATACTGCACTTTGTTACTCACGAATGCCATGTTAAAATATATAGCTGGAACAAGATCATTTCAAATCCCACTGAAAAAAGTGCAGCACCTCCAGGTAAACAAACAATCAAACAAGTACATAAACAAAAGTTGGATCGGAAGACAAAGAGTTCTTGGACTACACCCATGGTCGGCTTAGCCTTTGTTTCATTGTCAACTACACATCTGCACACATCTGTAAAGTTTCATTACCTCAAAGATCTATCTACAGAGAAGCAGAAAGACATTTAAAAACCTGCCAAAGTACTAAAAACCCCATATTTAGTATCCCCTGCTACAGTAGGTGTCATCAGGACCATGCATGCATGCATGCACAGCCTTGCAACTGGGGCTGGTAAAAATGTACAACCTCCTCCAGAGGCAATCTCCAACAGTAAGTAGTGTTGTAGCTTTAGCTCAGCTCAGGAATCTTTTGATTTCCACCCAGTAACTCCACAAGTTTGAAGTTATTTCAAAGTACAATACAGTTGTGCTCATAAGTTTATATACTCTGGCAGAATTTGTGATTTTTTTGGCCATTTTTCAGAGAATATGAATGATAATACAAAAACTTTTCTTTCACTCATGGTTAGTGGTTGGGCGAAGCCATTTATTATCAGACAATTGTGTTTGACCTTTTTAAATCATAATGACAACAGAAACTATCCAAATGACCCTGATCAAAAGTTTACATACCCTGGAAGTTTTGGCATGATGACATACACACAAGTTGACACACACAGGTTTAAATGACTACTAAAGGTAACCATCCTCACCTGTGATCTGTTTGCTTGTAATTAGTGTGTGTGTATAAAAAGTCAGTGAGTTTCTGAGCTCCAGACAGACCGCTG
>VUQS01032680.1:7705-24851 GCA_015108495.1 Heterochromis multidens | reverse complement strand
GGGGAGAAGGGGGGGGGGGAGGGGGGGGGGGAAGAGGGGGGGAGAGGGGGGGGGGGGGGGGGGGGGGGGGGGGGGAGTGTAGCTGTGTGACAGCAGCAAAAACATTTCCAAAACAGAAGAGCATCTCAGATGGATGACACAAACTGGTGCTGTGCCTCTGTTCTCACATACTTTCTTCTATTTACAACATAGTGCTTTAAAATAGTGCTCCCAGTGTTTAAAATAACTTCAAACATAACTCGGCGTATGTTATCATTTCACCTCGATTGTGCTTGACTGTATTTTGACACGTACAGAATAAACTTTGCTCAAGTACAGACTCCAGTTAGAAGATGGGTTTAGTTTTTGTTCATTCATGACTTCAAATGACCAAACAGATGCCTGCACTCACACATATGTTATTTCTCATTATCTCAAATGGGGTTACAGTGTACACATATGAATTATATACACATATGAATTTTGCCCAAATCTAATCTAGGTAAATGTGTTTTAGGAGTCATTTTCACACCAATCAGGCATCTCCCTCTTTGTGTCTGTACTGTTGTAACTGCTCTAATGATGCATAAAAGTGCTTAACTCACTCACCTTGACACTGTGTGTGTTTGTGAGCAGCATTAAAGAGAGAGAGAATGGGCGAGCAAATGATTTGAAACGCACGATGAAAGCGAGAGGACGAGTGACACAGAAATGGCACAAGTGGCACAATGAAGGAGAGAGAATGATATAAAGACACAGAGGGACACTTGTGTACAGCAAGTATCTTCTGTAAAGCTGCACTGTGAGAAGTGAATCATCAGCAAGTGCACAGAAGGTGTTCTAGTCCTAATGATTTCACTATGTGGGTGACAATTTTACTGCAGCACATTAAAGATTAGCAATGTGTATCTCTGTCTTGGGCAATAAATGTTCCCTTTTTTTTGTAATATGTTGACAGATTATGTGTTTCAGTGGTCTGCAAAGGCTACAGTAATGATGTTCATCAACAGTCGTGAAACCACCCTCTTCACACCATGATAAATCATCATGTGTTTTCTGTCTCTGGACTTGAATCACTCATTACTGAGTTATCACACTTCAGATAATGAGGATGAACAGCATTTTCTGCAACACTGGTGTGGTGAGACTGTAAGGGCTCGATAGAGCTAAACAACTGCGACAGTTGACCCTGCATAACTACATATTTCTTTCAGTAATACCTGAAAATTTTTTGGAAGGATACACACATCAGTGTCAGATTAAAATTTTTTGGGCTTTTTACTGTTTTAAAAGTTTTGTAATGCCAGTGGAGTTTAAACAATTAGTCAATTATAAATGAACAAAAATGCTGAAACTCTTTTTTTGTGCCTTTCTTTTAAGCTGCTTCTTGTTTTATTTTGAAGTTACCTACCTTGTTTCCATTCAGTATAAAACATGGATGTAACTACAGTGGTATCACCCACTGACTTGTGAAGTTTCGATTTGAAGCCTCGAGATGAGCATTTTCATGAGGTCAGGATTTTCATGAGCTGACAGTAAAACTGCACGTTCAACATTCAACATTCAACGTTGAACATAATCCTCCTTTCTGAAACACAGAATGACCAACATTTACAAAATGGAAAAGGAGCCCATAAACATATCAGAAAAGTGTTTTCAAGTCCGAGGGTGAGGCTCCAGAAGTAAAATTCCCATTCATGTTCTCCATAGGGATTTTGATCACGAGCCATGATATTCTAACCATCTAAAGTAGATTTACTACAAGCTACGGCATTGTGAAACAATGGCATGTGCAGCTATAAAAAGTCTGTGTGATATCAACCTCGTTTTAATAAAGATGCATTTTATTCACAATGTGGTGACCTTGAGGACAATGACTGCAGTCAGGACCGTACCATATCAGTAACTAGGCTATACTAAGCTTACTACATACACACAACACAAAATATATTTAAAACTGTTGTTATACAACACTATAATAATAAAAGCATTTAATTCAAGAAGGTCTGAGGTCATTTGCTGTGGAATCAGGGATTTGCAACGCATTAGGGGGTGAATAGTTCCTTCACTGTTAAAAGTAATTGTGTACAGTCTTGCAGTCTTTTCTTTTTTTTTCATTTTCCTTCATTATTTATTTATTTATTTGATCCATATCAAATCTTTTTATGGTCACAATTCACCTTGTGGATGGTTGGATTGGTTCAAGGCTTAAAGGGCTTCATATAGGGATTTTCTGAAATATCCATGGAGAAAATGAATGGGAAGTTCACTTCCAGAAGTGCAGCCCTTGAAAAAGTGTGTGGTCACTGTTGTGCTCTGCAGTGCAACAGTGACCATCCGCAGTGTTTACCTGTGTTTTTGCAATTACAGGTATCGCCCCCTGGTGGCCTTTAGATAGAATGCAATTTTGAAGCACTTCAGACTTGACTTTTTAGACCCTTTTATACTATTTGTGCTTGTGTCTCTTGTGTTATCCTTCTTTCCGTTGTGTATTATTCTCGCTTTTTTGATTTTCTACCCCAATGTCATTTGTTTTACCTTTATATCTGTCTTGCTGTAGACTGCATATTGGTGTGGCCACCGTAACTTCGCTCATTTGGTTTCTTGGCTAATATTTTGAAACCTCAAGACTCTCAAGACCTCTGACATTTTAGCAATCAAAATCTTGTGTTTGTGTGTGTGTGTGTGTGTTTTTTACGTAACCTCAACATATTTGGACAAAGGGGGTAGAGCTATCAAAGGATATGCTAATTAATTGGCTTAACATAAAAGTATTGGAGAAACTGAACAGTTGTCTCCTTCATTATAAAAAATGTATGCCTTATATAAAAATTCACTGTAATACAGTTATCATAAGAGGGGAGATTAGGTTAGGCCTTCTTCATTTTGGTTACCGCCTTTGGGTAACTTGCCTTCTATGTTGTATTGAGGTTACTTTAATGGACTTTGATTTGTATTTTGGCATCTTTGGCTCTGCAGCCGCTTTCGTTTTGTTTACTTAGCTGCTGACCTTGTTCAAGTTCTTTTAAAGTTCCATGTTTCACATTCAACCTTTTTCCTCTATATCCTGATTTTAGATTGACAGTCAGTGGGGATATCCTCTGGGGACTGTGAACATCTTTCATGACAGTTTTATGGCATTCTCTCCAATAGCTATTAAAATATCAAAATCTGAACAAAAGTGGTGGAATGACAGACCACATGTGTGCATGTGCATGTGCAAATCATAATAAGCCTTGTTTCTGAGTCAAAAGTTTAGATTTCTTCTTCTGGCCACATTACAATGAGTAATATCGAGGCCCAAACCTGTTTTACTGCTGCAACCTATATTTTGGCATCATTATGATTCCTCTCTGTTTCCTCACTCTCAGCCCCCTCTTTTCCTCTCTCTCTTTTAGGTTGGAGTCAGTGGGTGTTTGGCTGGCAGAGTGGCCAACAGATGCTGATTTGTTAAACCTGAGAAAGCACAGCCAGACTCCTGAATGCTGCCCCATTCCCTGACATATTTTCCTCTACAAACCCACTTCATGCTGCAACAGAGTGGAGAGAAATAGAGTGACCAAATTTTTGTCTCAGATCCATCTGTTGAGGGGGAGGCAAGCGCAACTGGACTGTGTTTGCACCTGAAAAAGAGCTGACTAATCCAGGCCAATTACAAGACAGGCACGTTAAAGCTCGGCAACAGAGATAGAAGTCACATCCCTCATTTGTGAAACCATGTGTGTTTAATGAACAATGCCATTACCATCAGCACAGTCGACCACAGAATGGAAATCTATTCTGTGAAGGTGCACAGTCGGCTTTAAGAGAGCATACAGCGTTTCTCACAACGGTCCAAACAGATTCATTATTTGAATCGTAATTTTCCCCCCGTTGGCACAATTAATGAATCAGACTTTTCATCGTCACAGCTCAGTGGGACTGAACAGGTCGGGTTATTAAAAAGTCATTGCCGCTTCACTTGGTGATCTCAGGCAAAGGGCTAAATTAGATTGGTAATGTATTATTGCCCTCAACTGGTAGTTATATTCACAGTTTATGTTCGTGAAGAAGCAATTTCTGTACTTTCCAGGTGAAGGCTAATATCATGCCGAGAAATGTCAACAGAGAGTCGCTTCTTCTTCTTATTATTATTTTTTTCATAACAAACATTCTCTTATGAAATCTCTTATTAAAGAACCATTTTCATATTCGAAATTCTGTTCCGCCTGAACAGTTTCTTCATCTACTGTAACTATAACTGTGGAATGAAGGACATCTTTTCTATGTGCCTCATCTTCATTGCTGGCCTCATGTCTGCGATGCTGACAGGGGATAAAGCAGCGTAATAGCTGTTTGAATTGATCCCAGCGAAATGACAAGTCTTGACAGATAAGTCATTGTCCTTGTCCTATGAAGATGGTTTGCCTTTTGAGCAGGAAGTGACTGTGAGTGGTGAATTTCACTTCCTTCCAGTGTTAATCAGCTGAAGGGGATTTATTTTTACATCCTTTTTCTGTCCAGTCCTGTGTGCACCTCTTGTCTTACCTCAGTTTAAAGAAAAAACAAAACCACAAGCCACAGACCATTATTGCTAAAGGGAAAGGAAGGACAATTACTGTAATAAGCTCAGATTTTGCCAGCGTAGTCTCTGTTTCATTATTTGCACTTCATAATACAGTATATCTTTGACAATATTGGTCAATAAGCCTTTATTTTTTAATCAGTTTAAAATGACTTTTCCATCTCCAGAAAAAGCAAAACTCAACAAGCCTCTGACCCTACCTGCTGATGCAAATTCCTCTATTCTCCCTGTCTCTCCCTCATCAACCTCTCTAACCATTCCTTTCCCCCCTTACTGAACTCACAGGCCTTTTTTTTCCCGAAATTCATTTCAACCTTGATAGATGTACTAAGCACCAACGGCTTTTGATTTAGGCTTCTGATGCAGTCTGCCTCTCCTAACATCCACTTTGGGTGCAACGCTCCATCACATTGATTTCTGTGAAGATGAAACTCTGATTGAAAAGACTTCTCCTGGCAGCCGGAGGGGGCCGTGCGTGCGTCTTGCACTGTTACAGCATATGAAGCAGGACCCTCTATCACATAACTGGCCACTGAAGTGATGCCAGTGAACCACTGCACCTCATATGATCTATTTTAACACTGAGGCATTTATGTAAAAATCAGTTCTATCTCAGTTCCTCTAAAATCTATTCTGAACTGTCAAGATAAAGGACACAGAAAGGTAATCTGTAATTAAATGCCCACATCGCAGACATTTGCACAGTGATGCTTACAGAGCCTGATGGAAAAGGTAGAAATAGATAGGGTTTTTTTTTTTTTAATTTGTTCTCAAGTCTTTTAAAGCTTTTCACATCACAGCTACTGTTTTCATCCAGGAGTCTTTGTACTTGGATGATGATTCTGCAGCATGCTGTTTTTTCTTCAATACCAGTGTTCAGCAGGCGACAATATGCCAAGGTTGAGATCTTCATGCCAGAGTTGAGAATTCATCTCAGAACAAACATTAATGTTGTTTTTGTTTTTGTTTTTTTTAAGTTACCTTTTCCACATAGCAGGAGAAGCAAAGAGTTTCTGGATACTGACTTGTCATTACTAATGTAAATTAATATTTATATGGCTCAGGCTAGCTTTAGTGTCTGTGTGTGGGTTGCTGCATGACTGTGACTTGTGCAGGTGGAAGTGTGTCTGACATAAGAATGAAGGTAGCCTCTGCATAATTCAGATGAACCTGTCTCCTTTAGTGTCCTATATCCCTTTCCACTCTCTCTCCTGTGCCTTTCTCTCACTTCCTCGTGCCTACCTACATTTAACCCTCCCCATTTTAAATATAACCTTCTCTCTCTCCCTGTCTGTCTGCATGTGTATCTGTTTTTTTGTTTTTTTTTTAAGATTTTGCAGCACTTTAACCCCAGAGAGATGATAACATATGTGCACTATTCATGAGCAAGTGCATTTCAGATTCCCCTTTCCTTTTCAGAAAAGGCTCATTATACCCAGCCTGCACATGCACTACAGTTTTGGGAAATCATTTGATCACCAGATTCTTCAAATATGAATGAATGTAAGGCTCTAAATTAAATAAATATGGTAACTCCTTCATTTTATTACCTATCTTGTTCTTCATGCAGAAATAAATGGGTTCTGGTGGAATTAGCAGGGGCTCTAATGACCTCCTGGTCATCATCAGCAGAAACCTTCTCCTATGACTAGCTGCCTTATCTTTGTGAGGAAAGAAGAATATCTCAAAGAACATGTACATAGAGACCACAGAGACTACATTTCCAGGTTGTCAAAAGCCAGGGTACTCTAACTCACCTACCACATTGTTGTAAAAAGGACTGGATTAGGATCCATCAGTCACCTTTTTTTGTTCCCTTTCACAGCAATGCAAGCGAACAAAAAAACCTTTGTCAACCCTTTGTAATCTTGTCCAGGAGGTCCATAACTAGAACAAAGATACTCTGGTGTGAATAATGTAGCCAATATTAACAGGGCAGGTCATATCCTTTGTTTGGCCACTTTATGCTTATAGTAGGAAATCTACAGTCTTGGTTAAAGGAAAGTACACCCTCTTTAAATTCTAAAATTTTACACATTAGAACATAATTTAAAAAAATAGTGTAGCCCTTAACAGGTCTTGAAATTAGGTAAATACAACCTCAGATGAACAACAACACAAGACATATTACACCATGTCATTATTTATGTAACAAAAATTAAACCAAAATGCACAAGCAGTGTGTGTACAAACTAAGTACGCCTTTACTGCTTCCATAGGAATTAGAGCCAAGTGCTGCCAATTAAATGCACTTGATTAATTGATCATCAGCAGGTGTGAGCACCTTTATAAAAGCTGAAGCTTTGACAGATCGCTGGCCTGGAGCATCCAGGTGTGTGTTAACATAATGCCAAGGAGAAAAGACATCAGCAATGGTTTTCAAGAAGCAACCGTTGCTTCCCATCAGTCTGGGAAGGGTTATGAGGTCATTTCCAAAGAATCTGAAGTCTATCATTCTGCAGTAAGAAAAATTATTTGAAAGTGGAAAACATTTGAGACAGCTACCAGTCTTCCCAGGAGTTGATGTCCCAGCAAATTCACCCCAAGGTCAGAGCTACATCTCAGACTCTACAGGCCTCAATTAGCATGTTAAATGTTAAAGTTCAAATAGTGCAATTAGAAAAAGACTAAAAAAGTATGGCTTGTTTGGAAGGACTGCTGGGAGAAAGCCTTTTTTTCTCTAAAAAGAACATTATAGTTTTGTATTTTTAAATTAGTTTTTATTTCTATTTTGTTTTGACTTCTTGTTTTAATTCAGTTTAGTTTCAATTAGTTTTCAGAGTGGGTTTGCACATTTCACTTTGTTTGAAAATGTTTTGTTTTAGTTTAGTTTTTATTAGTTTCAGTGTTAGTTTTAGTTTAATTGTTATTGTATGGATGAGATATGCCTGAGGCAAAATTTAGGAAAATCAGTATAGGTATGGGTATTTTCTCTATATTTTTATTTTAGTTTAGTGAGTTTTTCAAGTTCATAAACTTTTTTTTTTCATATCTAGTTTTAGTTTTTATTTTAGTTTTAATTAACTGTAAAGAACATGGCTGCACAACTCAGGTCTGCAAAGTTACATCTGAACAAACCACAAGACTTATGGAACAATGTCCTTTGGACAGACGAGACCAAAGTGGAGATGTTTGGCCATAAAGCGCAGCACCACATTTGGAGAAAACCAAACACAGTATATCAGCACAAAAACTGTCAACCACGGTGGTGGAGGGGTGATGATTTCGGCTTGTTTTGCAGCCACAGGACCTGGGCACCTTGCAGTCATTGAGTTGACCATGAACTCCTCTGTATACCAAAGTATTCAAACCTCACTATAAACAAGAGCTGGGCAAAATTCCTCCACAATGATGTGAGCGACTGATGGAGTACAGAAAACAATTACTTTAAGTTATTGCTTCTAAAGGTGCTTCTACAAGCTACTGAATCATGGAGTGTACTTAGTTTTTTTTTTTTTACCTAATTTTAGAATCTGCTAAGGACCAGATTATTTTTTATCATGTCCTGATATGTAAAACCTTACAGAGGACTTTCTTTTTACCATGACTGTGTATTTTCTTCCTGGCATTATGATAATCTTCAGTACACCAGTTTTCAGGTCAATTAAATTTGAAAGATTCCTGCTCAGGGAAAAAAAAAAAAAAAAAAAGATTAAGTCATCGTTTACATGTTGCTCTCAGCCATAAACATTATATGACAATAGGGCTGCGTGTGTAAGTTGAGGGGGCTAAAGCACTGTGTGTTCTCAGTTGTGCCTTCTGTCAACATCTAATCAAAGCAGCATGCTCTCTTACAAACACACACACACACATGTATTTCCATGACTTCAGAGGACATTACATTCATTTATATTTATTTCCAGATGGCCTACTCCCACCTAAACTATAACTGATATTTACTATTTGGTTTACTATATGAAGCAAATCTTACCCTAAACTTGAAACATCTCTTCACCTTAAAATTTCATGGTTTATGTTATGAGGACTTGCTTGTAAGGAAGGAAAGTCTGCATAATATGACTGTGTAAACAGAGTTAGGTCCCCACAACATAAAACACATACACACTCATACACACGGCGAAAACTAAGTATCAGAAATGCACACACATGCACTGGGTTGCTTTAGTATATCCTCAGGGTATTGAGTAAACCTGCATCTTGATGTTCTCCAGATTGTTCCATTTATCACACTACATCAGTAGAAAATCCTAAATAAACCTTTTAACAGGCTTCTCCTCATTAATTCAGTAAATATATTTCTTATCCTAGAGGCCAGTTAGTTTACAGAGCCTATACAGACTGCCAGTTGCAGGACTGCAGCAAAGGAAAGGTTTTTATAGGCATAAACAGTGAGTAACATGAATATATCAAATCTAAATATAAAAGCTACAAAAAAACAATTTTATTGACAGTGAAACTGTGAATACACTTATTTCACAGTTACTTTTGATATTATTTAGTTGAATAGTTAAATATGTGCTTTAGAGCTTCATCCATGTGGTTTTCAGCATTACATTTGAGACAATACCATCTTACCAAAAAGCAAAATGTAGCACATCTAAACTATACTTCTTCTTGTTAGCCATCAGCACATGTGCATACATTTTTTTTTTTTTTTGTTCATTTTTGATACTTGGATTCATGGATTTATTCATAAATTATCAAAACCAGCAAAAACAAAAGCACAATCTCTGGTTGAAGTGCTTTTGCAATGTGTGTTTTGCAATCTGGCAAGTGCTCTAGGGTATCTACAGTACACATCATCTTCTTTTTCTTCTTGTTCTTTTGCCTGGTCCCTTTAGGATTCACGACAGTGGATCATCTGCCTCCTTCTCACCCTATCCCTAGCATCCTCCTCTGCATGTCCTCCTTCACTACATCCATGAATCTTCTCTGTGGTCTTCCTCTTTTCCTCCTGCCTGACAACTCCATAATCAACATCCTTTGTCCAATATATGCACTATCGCTCCTCTGTACATGTCCAAACCATGTCAGCCTTGCTTCTCTTAGGTTGTCTTCAAAGCGCTTAACCTGAGCTGTCCCTCTGACATATTCATTTCTAATCCTGTCCATCCTTGTCACTCCAAACAAAAATCTTAACATCTTTAGCTCTGCCGCCTCCAGCTCAGCCTCCTGTCTTTTTGTCAGTGCCACCTTCTCCAAACCATGCATCATAGCAGGTGTCACTACTGTCTCATAAACCTTCCCTTTTTGCTGCAAATCACCCTGGGTACTATTTGCATCAAAAAACAGACAAAGAAAAAATATACAAACTTAGAACACAGTGCTAACTACTGCATAGTACGATAAAGTCAAACTACATAGATGTATAATATATGCTTATGGGTAATTAGCAGTGACATGTCATGACATGCACATGTGATACAAGACTGAGAGCATGTGTTTCTGTCTGTTTCAAATAAACCTCTTCTGAGAACATGTGTTTGTATTTGCTTTCAACTGAAGGGCAGTTTCATTGCTATGACTGGCAGTGTGTGACTGGCCTTGTTCTTTCAAATGTATTTGAAAGAAGTTTGAAGTGATTTGATTGAAAACACCAATGCCATGCTGGACAGTATTTAAGTAAGTGAGAGATCTGTACTTCTGACAAAAGTACAAAAAGTTTTAATGAGTTGTGAGATTCAGGTGAGAAACATATCAACACAACGACAAATGTCTTTTGCATCAAAGAAATTGAGAAAAACTGTAACTGACATTACATTACATTACAATATACAGCAGTTCGTTTGATATTCCTGTAATATTTTTAAATGAAATGTAAATGGCATATTCTACTAGAAAATATATTTTTTAAAAAGCAGAGTGTGAAATGAGCTACTATTAATCTCTGGCTCTCTTCCACAGCATGTCTTTCTCCCTTCACCCCCAACCGGTCGCTGCGGATGGCTGCCCCTCCCTGAGCCTGGTTCCGCCGGAGGTTTCTTCCTGTTAAAAGGGAGTTTTTCCTTCCCACTGTTGCCAAGTGCTTGCTCATAGGGGGTCGTTTGATTGTTGGGGTTTCTCTGTATTATTGTTGGGTCTTTACCCTACAATATAAAGCGCCTTGAGGCGACTTTTGTTGTGATTTGGCGCTATATAAATAAAATTGAATTGAATTGAATTGAATTGAATTGAAAACCACCCCTTAATTGCTTTGGAGTCTTAATTTATTCAAACTGTGGAATAAAGGTGATGAATGAAATACAGAATATGATTTTGTATTTGGAATTATTTTTGTTGGCCAAATATTATTATTAGTAGTATATTATTATATTATTATTATATCTTCAAGATATATTATTTTTTATTTTCTTTTTTTTTAAATTTGCCAACTTTCTGAATATTTCAGCACAAAATTCATTTTTAAACCTGTTAATACATTTTATATGTTTTATAATTGTCTTTGCATCTGCTATTTAGCATGGGAAGGTAAAACGTCCTCCTATGTCCTTTTTCAGCTGATGCAAAGTCTCATCAAGATGAATGGCAGAAATTAAAATTACTACATTATGATCATTTTCCAGATTGAAAATTTAGTCTGCATATGAATGCAATGATGGTAGAGGTTAAAAAAATAACGCTGACACGGGCTCTGCTCTACTGAATTGACCCAGTGAGGCAGCACGCCCAATATCATAGCCCAGGAACTTCACTAGACAGAATGCAGCAGTAATTAGCTCTATTAAATACACCTGTTCTTTTGGTACAGCATGTATATCATAAAATACCAGGCAGGAGGAAAAGATGAAGACCACAGAGAAGATTCGTAGATGTAGTGAAGGAGGACGTGCAGAGAGTTGGTGTAACAGAACAGGATGCTAGGCATAGGGTGAGATAGAGGCAGATGATCCACTGTGGCGATCCGTAAAGGGAGCAGCCAAAAGAAGACGAAGATAGTTTTCCATCGATCATTTTGCTTTTTTCAGTTTCAGCGGTCATATTGTGTAAAGTTTCAAATAAATCCTTCACATTTCATTTTTGTGTACGAATATGTTTTACATTATACTCTACATTAGGCCTACAGTTTTTGCACTACTCTTGCACTACTTGTTAAGCTTTTGATAGACACCAAATGGTTTTATATTTTTAAGTCTTAAAACAGTGGTGGAAAGGTTTTTATTTACTGGTCACAGAGTTGAAGTAATTGACTGACTTTGAATGTTTGGAAATACATGAAAAAGTTGTTGCTTTTTTTTAGTGTCTTTTGGGCAGGTGAATCTGTGTTATGAGGAATGTCTTAACTATTTTGAGAACTGGATTAAAAGTTGTGAGAATGACATTCATGAGGGGAGAACTGCATCAAAGCGATTGAGAAAAACTGTAATGCCAAAGCCTATCTGATTATTGTTACTGACCATGTCCATCTCTTTATGACCACAGTGTACCCATCTTCTGATAGCTACTTCCAACAAGATAACATGCCATACCACAAATCTCAAATCATCTTAAACTGATTCCTTGAACATGACAATGAGTCCACTGTACTCAAATGGCCTCCACAGCCACCAGATCTCAATCCAAGAGACAGCCTTTGGGATGTGGTGGAACAGAAGACTTTCATCATGGATGTGGAGCCAACAAATCTGCAGCAACTGTATGATGCTGTCATATCAACAGGGACCAATATCTCAGAGGAATGTTTCCAGCATCTTGTTGAATCTATGCCATGAAGAATTAAAGTAGTTCTAAAGGCAAAAGGGAGGGTCCAACCCGGTACGAGTAAGGTGTATCTAATGAAGTGGTTGGTGAGTCAAAATATTAATAAATTTTCTTTTGGTCTGTCTTCACTTGTCATATTCCATAAAGTTCCGTACTTATTTGTAAATAGATAGGTAGATGGATACTGTTACTGTTACAGCAGCAGCATAAAGAATAAAAACAACATAATCCACAATAAATAAATAAATAAAAAACATTGTTAAACGCAAAAGTACCACCTTAGTGGAGCCTTTAGTTTAGTTTAGTTACTTATTTATTGAGTTAAAAAATTTTTACTTCTCAGTGAAGTATGAAAAGCGAAGGCATGTGTAGTTTGACACCTGCCAGGTGCCGTAGTATAGAACCCGGAAGCACAGATGATCTCATCTAAACAATCAACATGTAAGCAATATTTTGACGATAAAGACATTATATACAGGTTTATATTTGAGATATCGTTGTTCTTTTGACAGTTTAAGGCAGTGCACTAAAACGCGCACTAGCAAACTAGCTTATTGTTTACAAAGAGTGAGCAGGCAGGGCTATCTAAGTTAGCAAACTTCCCGGCTGTAGTGCCACATCGTCACACACTGACAACAAGGCTATAGTTAGTTAGTTAGTTAGTTAGTTAAAGGCTTTGTTTAGGTAGAAAACTGATACGAATTGATCAGTTTACCTCGACTCTTTAATCCCCTGCAGTCAAAGTTTCCTCTTTTTTGAAAATTTTTAGCCTCAGAAATTTGTGATCGTCATAGAAGAAGAATAAAACTCACATTAGCTTTAACTAAAGACTATTTCCTGATTCATCTGGACAAGACTGTTACAGACAGCACTGTTAACTTGATATTAACGGCTGAAGATGGTTATTTATGGCTCCAGAGGCTTTATAAGAGAGACATGGCACTCAAAGAATCCAGAATTAAAATCTTTGGGAGAACTGCACAGAACAGCAAAGATTGAAGGTAGTGGTAGAAATATAATACAAGTAAACTCTATTTGTTCGATTTTACGAGTGATTGTATACAAGCTGTTTTTGCAGTCATTGAAATGTAAGTTGGGTTAGATAAGGTTTCAAAATAAGTGCCCACAAGACTTCTAGATTTACAGTATGGACCGCTGTGGATCAAACCACAGGTCAGTAATGGTTTCATTACTGGGTCTCATATGCACAACTTCTTCAATGCTGCAGGTTCTGGTTAGAGTGGCCCTCCAGATCACAGGGTATCCTCAAAGCAGATGGAGAACTGCTGTCACCAGCTGCGGTCCATGTTGGTGGAGTATGTTAGACTGCGGGACAAGCAAGCCATTAGGGGACGTAGGGGCCCGGCCTACCTGGTTAGCAGTGATTGTCCACTAGGAAATCAGTCGTGATGTCATGGTGTTATAGTCAGAGATGAAAAAATAATTTTGAAAATGCTAAAATGAGTTGCTAAAATATACTTGGGCAACTGGTGCACCCTGCCCTAATAAAGTCTATGTATGGGGAAACACTAAAGTGCCTTCCTTTTCAACAGTACTGTATATAAGTTTGGATTGCATGATGAATATATGGTAATGATGATATATATAATGCACCGATACCTCTTAACTAGAATAACTTTCTTTTTCTTTTTTTTACAGGGGTTGATTTTTGCTAAGAATCATTTAAGAGGCGTAGTCCTCCATGTGGAAAGCTAGAGAAGGTGTCTGGAGGAAATTGATTATTTGAGACTTAAACTGCATTTAAATAAGTTTATTTCAAGTCAGCCATGGATCGGGAGGAAGAGGAGCTGATGGTCAGTGGACCTAAGAAGGTGGACATGTTTACATCAGTGCGTTGCCTGGGTTACCTGTCCAGCTTCAATCTTCTTGTGGCAGTCTGTGTTGGCATGTACGTACGCTGGGAGGTGACAAGTGAACCTATGATTCTGGTCATCTTCATCCTGGGCCTCTTTGTCCTGGGAATTGCCAGTATTCTCCATTACTACTTTGCTATGGAAAATGCCAGTCTGAGCTTGTTCCATTTGTGGTTTGGCTTTCTACTTGGACTTCTGTGCTTCCTCAACAGCCCCACCTTGGATTCAAACGTCAAAGAACTGGTCGCAAACTATCTCCTCCTAGCCAGTGTAGTTATGAAAGCAGTATGGGCTCTAACTGAGCGAATATGCAGCTCCATCTGTTACAAACCCACCTTGCTAACATCAGCAGAGTTACTGGAGCTTCTGGGATTTGGCATTGCCAGCACTACCATGCTTCTTCACAAGTCAGTGGCCATAATTTGCTTGGTAGTTGCCCTTGGTGCTCTTATTGTGGACTTGAGGATGAAATCCCTCCTGGCTTTGCCTAATCTGATCAGTTTTGCCTTGGTTAGTTCTCTTGTGTTTTTCCAGGCCTTAGGCATTAATGCCAACCCTTATGCCTTAGGCTGCTACCTGGGCAGGCTGCTCTGTGACCCTGTGTTGGATGTGTACTTCAGTGGGCTAGGCCCCTCTGAGCGCTGGATGCCAGTGCTTTCCCTGGGGAAGGTGTGGAGGAGGCTGTCCCTGCTTCCTCTGAGTCTGACTGAGATAGCCTTCTTTGGAGTTTCTGCTTTAAAGGTACACTTAGCATCCTGCAAAGACAAATAACATTATTTGATATTTACTTCAAGTAATACAGTTTTTAGAGCTATATTACAAATATTAAGGTTGCTTTATTTTATTTTTTTTTATTTGAACTTTTCTTTTGTCTTGCATAGCTCGGCCACTTGGAGCTGTGGTATCTGGTGATCCCAGGTTTTTGTCTGTTTGGCCTTTTCTGGTTCTTCTGCCACATCATTTTGCTGATCACGATTTGGGGCTTTCACACTAAGCTGAGTGACTGTCAGAAGGCTTGGCGGGCCCAGCGGTCGAGTAGCCGGAGTCTGGGCCAGGTCATGGCCTCCCGAGGCATCCGACACTTCTGCCTCATCTCGGAGCGACTGGTGTTCTTTAGTTTGTTGTCAACAGTGATACTCGGGGCTGTGTCCTGGCAGGTAAGATCCATGAGAGAATGCCACCACTTCACGTTATGTCAAAATATTTAAGTTTGCAAAGCAGGGTTAGATTGTTTAGACTGTTTATTTTTCTATGAAAATTGCAATGTGTCTGATCATAGCAAGCATCATCATACTCTTGTTGTATAGTCACATTGCTGAGAAACGTCTTGGCCTCAGATTATGTTGGCCTAAGTCATCCTTTTTTCTTCATTTGCACTTTGATAGTCATGGCAAGGCCTGCATAAACATATAATATACCCATGTTGTATATTCTGTAGAGGCATTCTAGTGTGTAGTTAATAGTTGCTCCCCAAACTCAGGCACTTCTGCTCTCATGCGAAACCAATTTAATTAGTACTTTAATGTCCCTATCTACTTGCATAAAGAGCAGCAATAACTTATTTAGCCTTATTAGACATTTACCTTGTAAGATTCTCATGGGTCCCAGTTCTAATTTGGGATCTGCACATTGTTGATGTCAGTTGCAAATTTGCCTGAGAAGGTGGAAGAAAGCTGCTGTTTAACTCTTGTGCGTTTTGATGTTTTACGGCAGTGAAATTTATTTATTGCACACATTAAACATAACTGCAAGATTAATACAATCTATTGCAGCCTCAGAAATAAATATACGCCTTTGTGAAACAAAGAATATTAAGAGAGCTGATTGAATATTTATGTTTAGGGCTACAGTTGGTGGCGCTACATTGGATTCAGTGCCTTCTGAAGAGTTTGTGTGTGAGACCCGCCCAAAAAGATTTGCCTACTCGTAATTTTTTAATTTTTTGTATGTATGTATTATAACTTCCTTTTATCAAAGTCAGTGTGGAAATGCATTTCGAAGTGTGGAATGATTGAAAAGCAGAATATTGTTTTTGTTAAATTGTATAAAAGTGATTTCCCTATTCAGGAGGCAGCTTTTGAATGCATAACTAAGTGCCAAGCCACTCATAAGAAACCCACTACTGCCACAGCTTTGGGCAAATTGATCATCAGCCAAGAATGATGATGGTAAAGACTACTTTCCTGCTGTATTGTGATTTGTGTTCTTATAATGCTATCATTTCAGGTAGTGGAAAAGGCTGCCCAAAGATACAGTCTCAAATACTGCAGTAATTATTCTGCTTTGGATTGACATTTGTGAAGTATGTTTAGTCTAGTGTCTTTCACAACACTGTATCTCCATTTAGTTAGGTCCTGTCATGTTTTGTCCTGCGATAATAGCACAGTGTCAGTCCCATGTTGTGTAACTGTCTCGCCAAGTGTCAACACCAATTAAGTGAGTCTGATTACTGCAGTACAAGCTGTAAATGTGGAATGAAAGTGACTCTGATTCTTTGGCTTTTTGCAGCCCTCCAACGGTCTCTTTCTCAGTGCTCTGCTGGTGGTGCTGCCTCTGGAGTCTCTGGCCCATGGTTTGTTCCACGAGTTGGGCAGCTGCCTGGGGGGAACTTGTGTTGGCTATGCCCTGGTTGTACCTACCACTTACTGCAGGTACACTCTTCAATTAGACTATTTTGATTATAAATATCCTCTGTTGTGGATGTATTTTGGGTTTTTTTTTTGGCTAAAACATTTATTTATTACTTAAGAAAAGTAACAAAATTTAAACAAAATGCCCAAATCAGGTCCTTAAAGCCCAGAGTGGCATCTTTAAATTTTACGTTTTTTGTTCCATCCACAACTGAAAACCCAAAAGTGTTACAGAACATTCAGATTAGTATTACATTGATTTTTGCTGGAAATAATACCTCTTAACCCTGTAAAGCCTGAACCATGAAATAACTGCCAGAAAATTAATTTTTTTAAAACTGGAGTATTTATTGAACCTTCTGACAGATTTAAAAAAAAAAAAAAAAAAAAAAAAAAAAAAAAAATTTAAATTTATATTTTTTTTTTTAATTTTTATTTTT
>VUQS01032678.1:20191-33085 GCA_015108495.1 Heterochromis multidens | reverse complement strand
TATACAAATTGGCCACAATGGGAGAAACTGGGGAGCCCATGGTGCACCCATGTTTCTGCCTGTAGTACTGGTCCTTGTATGTGAAATACGTGGACTGAAGACACAGTTCCAAGAGCAGACACACTTGGTCGGGTGTTGAGAGTGGTCTCATCAGTGGTCATGACAATTTGCATACTAATGATCATGAAACTGACCTCATGGCCCATTGTTAGTCAATGGTGCTGGTTTCGGTCATTATGCAAATGTACTGTTTATAAGGTTGGGGAAACCTGCAGTCAGCTGAGACTGAAGAAGTCACCAGAGGTGACGAAACGTTTCTCCCACTGAAAACGCTACGTCCAGATGAACAGATTCAGTTTTTTGGGATTATTTCAGAAGGTTTTTGATGTTGTCTGTGATAAAATGTATCTTTGTATTGTTTTTTGGCTTCATGTAAATATTGAAAGTGGCTCCAAAGTAAAATTGAGTGACCTTTGCTGTTTTCATCCTCCCAGGATACACACAATTTTTTGCACATGCACCAATTTTTTTTTAAGTTGTTAAGTTTAAGCTTGTCTTAGTTTTTACTAAAGAAAGTTATGTAGTAATAATTATTGTTATGGTTTTATCACCCAACCCTAGCAGTGTGTTTGAGATGGTCAGTTAAGTCTGTTAAGTCTTGGCACAGAGCTGCTCAGACGTGGTCACAGACTTCAAAGAGGAACTGTGAACCTGTGGTGATGGTTGATATCTGGTAAATGTCAGTGGTTTTGGAGTTTGATTGCTGTGGCAGATCAGTTAGAATATACAAAAGGACACTTCATTGGTTTCCTGTACTTAACTGACAAGCTGAGCAGATTTTGTGTGTGTGTACTCCTAGAGTACATAACAGAAAAAATACATAGTACCTAATCATAGTAAAGAGCAGCATCAGCTACAGGCAAGTGAAAACAAAGACTGCTCAAAGAAGCTGAGTGGCTCCTGAGATGCTCCTACAGATGCTGTCCATTGACACCAAGTGTGCTGTATTGTCTGAATGTACGCTTAACTTTCAGACAAACAGTAAAGATGTTTTTATAATTGTGTTCATGTCTTCCAGAGTTGAGGTCAGAATAACACTGCTGAGATGACCACAGACACGCCAGCCCAAAGCGTGGGCTGCAGGGTAATGACATTCACCCCCTCCAAAGAAGAGTTCAAGGACTTTGGCCGTTACATTGCCTGTATGGAGTCACAAGGAGCACACAGAGCTGGGATGGCAAAAGTAAGCTGGTTCTGTCTTTTGTCAGGTTTTTAGAATGCAGAGAGATCACTGATAATTACTTTATACCACATCTGTAATAAGACTTTTGAATCAAACATAACCTCTTTTGGGGAAAGTCCAAGTCACATGTCATAAGTGAGACAAGTCACAAGCCAGTTGTTTCCTGTGCATTAGTGCTTGGAGGATCACATATGAAAGTTTGCTGCAACTGAAAAAATAAACCGGATGTAATAAAAATAAACAGGAAGTTGAACTTAACGGATCTTGTCACTTATAACATTTATGTTGACAGTGTACTAATATTTAAAGATAACATGTATTTACACCCACCATTTACACACACATAACTTGTGCACTGATTCATATCCACACCATTTCAATCAATTGTTAAAATATGTACAGAAAAGACTTAAGACAAGAATAAAATGTACTTGAAGTAATAATATTAATAATAATATGTAAAAAGGAGGAGAAATTTAGTGTGGTACTAATGCCAGAAGCTCAACATTTTCTGCAGCTTTGGCTGTTGCCCTGAGGTTCTCTCATCTGTACTACTTGTCTTTTGCAGGTTATTCCTCCTAAAGGCTGGAAACCCAGAAGAACTTACGATGATATCGATGACCTGGTGATCCCCGCTCCCATCCAACAGGTGGTTACTGGCCAGTCAGGACTATTCACACAGTACAACATCCAAAAGAAGCCGATGACTGTCCATGATTTCCGCAAGACCTCCAACATGGACAAGTCAGTTTACTTAGTGAAACCTTGGTTAACTGATGAATCAGTTTCAGTGAGTATATGACCTCTCCTCAGACTTCTCTGAATACCTGACAACTTTTCTCTCTGTAGATTCTGCAGCCCACGATACGTCGATTTTGATGAGCTGGAGAGGAAATTTTGGAAGAACCTGACCTTTAACCCTCCACTTTATGGTGCTGATGTCAGTGGAACGCTGTATGATCCAGTGAGTGGTGATAGGTTCCATATGTGGAACTTACATAAATCTTCATACTGTGTTTAAAAAAAAAAAAAACCTTTAACAATGTTTCCCACAGATTTGGGTTCTGTTTGTGCATATAGATAAATGTTATTTAAAAAATATATAGTTTATAAGTTTCTTCTCTGCTAATATTTTATTTGCTGAGTATTTGTAACAAATTTTTGAGCAATATAATCAGGTGGCTCTCTAGAGAGTCTCTCTTCCTGTGGATGAACTCCAAGTTCAGCATCTTGGACTGCAGCTGGTAGTCCCTATTCTGTTGTGCATCCTCGGTGAACTCAGTCTAGCGGCATGTGAAGCTGCTCTACAAGCTGCAGATTCTGATTAGTGTGGCACTCCAGCTCACAACAGATCTCCAAGAGCAGAAAGATTAACATTGCCAGCTGCAGTCTAATGAGTTGTACTCTGTCATGGAAAGAGAGACTCTGTGGAAAAGCAGCTGAATAATATTGAGGACCATCGGAACAGCAACCTGGCAAACTGGTAGGAAAACGCCACATATGACATGCCAGGGCTAACTTCTTAGCAATGACTGAACTTTATTTAAATACTTTATATAAAACAATATATAAAAGCAAGGAATAGTAAATCAATCAGGGAAGAAATTGTTCTCACGGACAGATTAAAAAAAAAAAAAAAGATTAAAAATGCTGAAATGTCTGTTTCTCTTGTAATTCCTAGTTTTCCTGATCAGTTAAAGGTACATTAAAACTGCAAGTATGCAACTGTTGTCCTGACTTAGAGCCTCCTGTGAATCCTTCCTCTGCAGGATGTGACTGAATGGAACATCGGTCGTCTCAACACTATCCTGGACATTGTGGAGAATGAGAGTGGCGTCAAGATCAAGGGTGTCAACACGCCGTACCTGTACTTTGGGATGTGGAAGAGCGCCTTTGCGTGGCACACAGAAGACATGGATCTATACAGCATCAACTACCTGCACTTTGGAGAGCCAAAATCCTGGTACCGTCACTGACAAAACCTCACCTTTGTTTAAACAACTGAATATTAACACACATTTGTAGTGTTTGGATTTTTCAGAAGAGCGCGCTGGGCAGGGCAACCAGTTTAAAAACAATTTGGAAAAGTCATTTTAAAAATGTCTTCATTTGTTTGTTTTTGATGGTAATCATCCAGATTTTTTCAGATTTTCAGAGAAGTTAAAACACAAAGATGAACTATTCCTCTGTGTTATTAATAATTGTTCATTAATGTATTGGAGGTCGCAGCTATAATACTACAATAACCCTGTAACAAATACTGACCTTTGTGAAGATGAAAACATTCAGTTGTTGTTAAGATTTTCCCTTTATGTAGTTATTGCTTAAAGTGAAGCAGAGATATCATCCACAGATTGGATGAGGCATGTTTGACTCTGATGTGAGCATCACAATCATCATCATTTTATTCAATATATCTGTACTTTTGTTGCTGCTTAGGTATGTTGTCCCACCGGAGCATGGAAAACGACTGGAAAGGCTTGCTAAGGGTAGGTGATGGGACCTTCATTTTTTGTCTTTAAGCTGCTTGATCATTCAAAGTAGATGCCTCAAGTAACATCAGCATGTTATGCTTAGAGGTATGAAAGAGGAAGTCCTGTGTACTTTCAGAAAGTACCCCAGAGACTATAACGGCAATGATGTTTACATATCCACCCATGCAACTGTTTTACACAAAATACATCAAAAACAACCAGAGAGGCTCACCTGCACCACTGGTGATGAGTTCCTGTATTTCCAGGTTTCTTTCCGGGTAACGTTCAGGGCTGTGAAGCCTTCCTGCGTCACAAGATGACTTTAATTTCACCTTTAATCCTGAAAAAATATGGTATACCATTTGAAAAGGTAAACTTTTATTTCATTTGCGTTGACTTGCATGCAACAGTATATGGTGATGAAAAGGAAAATGCTTCACAAATAAGCAGAAAAAACTTCATAATTAAAAAGTGGCAAAGATCAGATAAGAAAGGAGTGCATAGTTTCAAAATAAAACATTCTCCCCGTACTGGTCTGTGTTGTTTTTCGATTCAGGTCACTCAGGAGGCTGGGCAGTTTATTGTGACGTTCCCATTTGGTTATCACGCTGGTTTCAACCACGGCTTCAACTGCGCTGAGTCAACTAACTTTGCCACTCAACGATGGATTGATTACGGCAAACAAGCAACACTGGTACATAAAGACATTTAAGCAGCAGCGAATATGATTCCACAGTTATTAATATGTTATCTTGTCAGTTCTTATCAACTTCATAGTGAGGTCTGATTCAGTATCTGCCATACTTTGTCACCAATCTGCAATCAGTCTGATCTGGGGAAAAAAAAAATAAAAAAGGTGGTGACAGCCAGATGCTTGAAGGCTTCAAACCCGGGCCTTCCAAACCATTAGATGACGTCATTGTGGCTCCATCATCTTTTATACAGTCTGTACATATGCAGTCTGTGGAATTATTTAAGAACAGTGACAGTCAGCAATGAATGCATCTGTTCTCAAAACAGTTTTTACTGCGCTGACTGCCATGCTTCAAAACAAGACTAGAGTGTTGGTCTGTTTTCCTCTCAGTGTTCATGCCGTCAGGACATGGTGAAGATCTCCATGGACGTGTTTGTACGCAAGTTTCAGCCTGAACGTTACAAGCTGTGGAAGGCAGGGAAAGACAATGCTCCCATCGACCACTCCAAGCCCACGCCAGAGGCTGCCGAGTTTCTGAAAGAAGACAAAAAGACTGAACCTTCAAAAGAGAGTCCCAGTGAGATGTCATCTGAGGAGCCTGATACTCCTGTCCCAGAGGACAAAAGGTCTGGATTTATAGTCACTACTATAACACACCACTACAATATTCACTGGTTATTCTGGTGTGGATGTTGGTTATAATTAATTGTTAAATGCTCATAAGATTGAGTAACATCTTTACCTAATATGTAATTCATTAAAACTTGCCTTCACTGTAGAGATGAAAATTTGAGTCACTTTGCAGTTTCAAGTCTTCTCATTCAGCTTAAAGATTCGTGGCTGCTAACTGCATGTTCACTAAATACTTCAGTACACTGATTCAGACTGTTTTCAGTACAGAAGTGGTTCTGTCTCCACTCATAGCAGCAGCACTGATAGAAATCTCTTTGGATTCTGACAAAAGTGGTTGAGCATAGTCTGTAACAGATTCTGTGATTTGCTCTCACATTTGCTGAACATGTCGACCTCACTTAGAATTGTTCATTTGTTGTCAGCAGTCTTTGAGAAACAGGGTTTAGTTTTGAGTCCTGTCCAACATGTCTTCACTTTGCTCTCCCTCATATCAGTCCAGAGCCTCAAACTGGGACAAAACGTCAGCTTGAAGCTGTCAAAGCCTCTGAAGATGTCAAACCTGAGCTGCCAATGAAGGAGATGGAGCCAAAGGAGGTGGAGGTGGAGCCGAAGAAGGCCAAGCTGTCACGCAAGGAGTCTCCAACTAAAGTGGCCAGCAAGGCAGAAAAAGGTACCTCACACTTCATAGGGAGCAAGTTTTATTTATTAATTTCTTTGGTTATTTGTTTTCTTTGGGGAAAAAAGGTGAAATTAATTTTATATCTTTTATATTTGAGCTTTTCTACTCAGTTATATCTCTGGACTCCTTTGACTTATTTGGGGCTCACTCAGTTGATTTATGGCCTGAAATTTGGCATTTTTGCTGCCATTGTTCAAATAAATTACTTAACTTGAGACCTGTGTCCAAAAGCTTTTTGTGTGTGTTTGCGCTACAGTTTGATTTAATGACTGAAGCATGACTTTGATTTAGCACCACAAACTAATATTTATATCCTTTTAAAGGTGTAACTACAATACCTTAAGAAGCAACAGAAGTAGTAGCCAAGTATCAAAAGTCACATGAATATAAATTGCTGTTATTAAAATGAATTTGCTGCACCTGTGTTCATATAATATGCACACTGTTAGTAGATCAATTGCAAGAGTTTCCACTTCTGCTGTCAGATTCTTGTGACTGTGACCTCGTGCTACTTTGTCCAGTGTACTAAATCTGGCCCAAAGGGCCTAAATTTTGATGATTCAAAAATAATTGGACTCTTGACTAATAAATGTTTATTGTCCTGCTGTTTTAGTGTTAGTTAATGCACAGAAGAGCTCACAAGAGCCTCAGAGTTGATTGAGGGCTAAAACATTGATATTTAGCTTAGATAGTCACCTGTCAATATGTGAAATAAAGTGAAGAAGATCATAAAAAGACTCAAATCTGTCAGAAATATCAAAGGTGTGACAAACTGAAGTGGCACACTGAGCCAATTTCCTGTAAAAGCTTGGGGCTAAGTGCTAGTCTTTGTATCTCAAATAATCTCTTTCAGACACGGTGAGAGTCAAGCCGGAGCCGAAAAAAGAGAAAGGGACCAAACTCCAGTCTAAATCTCAGTCGAAAGCCAATGCCAAGAAAACTTCAAACAGACGAAGCCCTTTGAAAAAAGAGAAGAACTGCGTGGTGGCTACGGATGTCTCTCCTCCTGAGCCTGCTGAGAACCAAGTGGTGGCTCCGAGCACTGAGGAGACCGGAGGAAGCGAGGAGCCTCCACTGGGCAGCAGCTGCAACCCAGCAAACAAAGTGTTTCAGAGGACGCTGAGCCCTGCGGACGTCCTGCACGTCCATAGCTACGCCAAAGGAGACTATGGAGAGGGAGAGGTGCTGCCCAAAGAGGAGAAGAAGAGTGAGGAGAGTGACTATGAAACAGAGGACAACAGTCATTTTGACAAAACAGTGAGTGGATATACACTTAACACTCTACGTTACCTATTTATAGACCATAGCTGTGGTTTTTGCACTTTTTGGTCTTCTCATTCTAAGCCGTGTAATCTTCACACTGTTCTAAATATTTATTTATTTCTAGTTTTTGATGACTTGCAGTTATGAACACTGCCTTTATGTAGTGTTAATTTCCACTTTACTTTTTTACAACTTTGACGCGTGGGGGATGACTGCATTACATCACATACTATGACCCAATAGTTTACAGGCTTTGCCCATTAATTAAATAGGGACAGCTAATTTAACCGACTGGTATTTCCGCTATCCTCTAGGGTGGAGATGAGCCTTTCATGTCTAGTCATCTAGTGGTGCGCATCCGTAGTTTGGGTGTCCTTTAAAATCAGCAAAATGCTTTTTACCTTCATGCTGAGACATTATAGGAACAACACCCTAAAATGATGAATCTTGGGGAGGATGGATTACATGCATATGTGGAGCAAACATGAAAAATTGCCAACTATCCTGTGGCCTTTTGAAAATCTTATTCTAATAGTTTCTGTTTCTCTCCAGCAGGTGGCAGGAGATGGAGAGCTAGAGACCGACCTCGGGCAGCTGCCAGGACACCATCCGCTCATTAAAGACGGCATGAGTGATGAAGGTGTGTCTGAACAGAAACACTTAAAGGGCCCATTTTCTGTATTTCGCTTAAAATTCAATATCAACTAGTTGATTAAGCCGATCTGGACTGTTAGGTTCTCCAAAGCCAATAACAAAATTAGATTAGCCAAACTGAACAAACCCTATATGGAGAATAGGCCCATCTCCAACATCCTCCCTCTTGTTATTTTATCTGTTTGTGTTGTCTTTGCTTTTTGTCCCTCAGAGACTCCAGAGGAGCCCCCCCCAGTGGAGGAAGGTGGTCTGGAGGGTGAGAGCTGGGCCAAGCCTCTGGCTCACCTGTGGCAGAGCAGGCCACCCAACCTGAAGAAAGAGAGGGAGTACAACCAGCGTATGGGCTCCAAACCTCCATACTGTTCCATCTGTTTGCTCTTCCACACATACCAGCAGGTAATTAGCACCAGAGCAGACCTACCCCTCACCAGTCATTCCACCAAGATACAAACCAGACTACTACACAGGCCAGCAAGTGTCATGGAGAACATATAAGTAAATTAGTGTTCTGTTATGATACAAACATACAGGTGAGGTTTGTTAAAGGGGTTTAATGAGGATCTAAATAAAGAACAAATCCAGTTGCATTATGGGAAGTTTAGGCTACAATGTTTTGAGAAATTGGTTCACACTCTATGGAGTAAAGGTTAGTATAAAATACCTTCTGGTGCTTCAGAGAAGGAAAATAGTAGAAGGTTAAAAATGTTTATCAAGTTTTAAAATTTACAACAAAGGTTAAAAGTAAATAAGTTGATCTGACCTTCCATTTTATTTAATCATGTGATGTGAAGTGAAAAGTTGGACTTGTTTCTAAGAACAATGACCAGCATGATCAAATTCAGTATTAAATGTTATTTAACAGGTTAATCTTGCACAGATATTTTCATGACCCTTTTTTGAAACTTTGCATTGTATTTTCCACAACTATTTTCCCTTATTATGCATACATTATATTCATCATTCATATAACATCTTATCTTGAATAATGGTTACCAGTCTGCTAATATTAGGGCTGTAACTAAATGTGTGACTGTTTGGATTCTTGTTTGTTAGGTATTTGATTTGTCATTGATCATGATCGTGTTTGAATATGGGGCAATTCCAAAAATGGTATTTGTGGCAGCCCTAGCTAATCAGGGTGCATCAGATTATGGAGTATTATAACCTCTGTAAGTAGAAATGAAAGCAAAGTAAATTGTGTATTTCAGGAGATATAAAGCAACTCTTAATAGAGTCCATATGTGTTTGTGTGTGGCGTGCCTGCTGTCAGACTGAATGTGCGAACAGCATCGACACTCACGTCATGGTGGCTGGTGAGCAGATGCGGACCAAACCTCTGATCCCTGAGATGTGTTTCACCACCACCACAGAGGAAGATACCGAGTGTGAAGAGCAACCGGTCACTCCTCATCTAGAGGAAGATGGAACCAGTCTCCTCATCAGCTGCTCACAGTGCAGCGTCCGAGTTCATGCATGTTAGTACACATAGACACACTTTCTACATGTGGGAATGTTGGTTTTCGATAAGTAACCCAGCCTTGTTTGACAGATTTCTATTTAGTGCTTTTTCACAAAGCTTGATCAGGGTTTTTTGCCTCAGAATGGGTGTTTGAGGGGTGACTGTGCATGTAAGCATGATAGGTCCACATATAGCTAAGGCAGTAGTAGCATTTTTCCTGATATTTCTGATAAACAAAGGTGTATTTTATGCTTGAGTAAATTAAACACCACTTTTTTTCAACTTTGTTTGATGGAAGGCCAAAAACCTCTTTGGCGGGCAGTGAAATGTTTTATATGCAGGAGAAACTGTACTGTTGACGTTACACACACTGGGCCTCATTCATTCACAAACAGTACTGTATGTCATTCACACAAACCTGTGTTTAAATTGTGTGTTTGGACATTTCAGGTGCAAATCTGAGACTCAGTAATGTTTTCTTACTTGAATTTGTTGTATCCTGCAGGCAAATTTAGAACTTACCCCAGATTATGTGGTACGCACAAATGATGTCTCAGGCCCATGGAATGAAATAAATAACAATAAGGAATTAAATGTAAAGAACACAAAATAGAATATGAAGCCAATATCTTTTTTAGTTACTTAGAGGTAACCATTTCATCAATTGTTTTAACAAATGCAAAGACCAAACAAAACAGAGGACATTCATGCATTATGCAATATTAATCATATCATCAATCATTAATCATGTTATCAGGACAGAAATGTCATATTGTAAAAAAAGAATCATTCAAGCATTTTCATAGATCTTTAGTATTACGCCAGTGTCTCAAACTGTCTCTTTGTACGTTCCAGCCTGTTACGGTGTGGATCCAGCCAGTGTGAACAAGGAGTGGAAGTGTGCACGCTGTAAGGCCAACGCTATGACCGAGGTCAGTGAATATTTGTGGCTGGATTTACTCTTTGCCTCGCTAGTTAGCATGAGCCTAGTTGGTAGTCAAGTGATGTGTTTCTGAATGTCTTCTAAAAGTAGTACTGTCCACCCCTCGTTTTTCACAAGTTGCATATTCCAAATCATATACAAATATTTTACATGAGCACTATTATGCACCAAATATGAATTCTGTAGTGAAAAGAGAAGAGAGTCAGGGTTTTTTTTATTGCAATAAATTTTGTCTCAAAGTGTACATATAACCTGTATAATGTAGACGTGGCAAATTATTTTACCATTACCTATTTGCCACACCAGAGGGTCTAAGTCTTTGTTTTAACAAACAAGAAATTTCTGTCAGAAAAATGTCACTTTTTTACTACTTATAGGGCAATCATTTGGTGCCCTTTGGGATTACAATGAAAGGATTACTTGTGTAGAACAACCAATTACTTTAAATGCTACAACTTGTAAAATTAGCCTACATCTTGCTTGCTATGCACAACTGCATGAAACACATTGTTATAAATATAGACTCAAGGGAAACTGCTTTGCATTCATCAAACTTAGACTTTAATCCTTTCTTAAATCAGTGAGTCTGTATTACAAAAGTATTAGACTAGTATTTACTATTTATGAACAGAGTGTATACAAGAATATAGTAATAATGAATAATTTCAGTGGCTCAAGGCAATCACCAGTGTAGTGCCTTCATTTTGAGTCAAGTTAAACAGCAGTACAGACTCATTACAGTCATTTACCTTAAAATGTATTAAAATAAGAGCTGTATTAATTCCGAGAAGAATTCTTGTGCCTTTTACATGCTCAGTGCAGTAATAATAGAAACGGAAACATTGTGTGTAGAGTCAGAGAGTAAAAACATCCATTCATTTTCTATCCCAGCTGCCATAGGGCGAGAGGCAGGGTACACCCCAAACAGGTCGCCAGTCTGTTGCAGAGCTAACGCAGAGAGACAGACAACCATTCATACTCACATTCACACCTACAGCCAATTTAGAATAACCAATTAACGTAACCCCACTAACTGCATACCTTTGGACTGTGGGAGGAAGCCAGAATACCTTGAGAGAACCTACACAGACACAGGGAGAACATGTAAGCTCCACACAGAGAGGCCCCGGACAGATGGTGGATTCGAATTCAGGATCCTCTTGCTGTAACAGTGCTAACCACCGTGTCAACGTGCTGCTGTAAAAACAGCAAAAATAAATGTAAAAGACAACAAAATAAAGTTTAACTACTAAAAAACAAGATGCAGATAAGAACAACACATCATCATTTCAACTACTGTAACAAAACAACTTCCCAAATATTGGATAAAGTATTTATCATCTTATCATCATGAACAGGATTCAGATATCTCTGCCTAAGTGCATAGTTAGCATGCACAGTGGTCATGATTTGTTGAATAACATTATCAAACAGTGTATTAACTGCCATGTTTATCACAGTTTAGAGAAGAAATTAAAAGATCCAAAAGCTCATCACAGAGAGTAGTATGAGTCCAGTCATTTTCAGGTTTCCACCTCTTCTCATGCTCTGTTGTGACAGAATCTGAAGCGTGATTTAGCTAGTGCAGGCAGGATTAATCAGAATGGTGTGCACTTATATGGCTTGACTGTAACAGATGTTCATTAATATGTGAAAGACCGATACTTCAGCTTTAACGTGGCAGTGAAGAACTTAAACAGATCAGTGGAGTCACTAATTTTACCTCCCACATATTTGAAAAGACCTTTAGATGGAAGATGTATAACATTTATAACATGTTGTATGAGGCATTTCCAACCTTATTACAAAAACACTCAAACATGAATTTATCAAACCATATTTAGATGTTAATTTCCTCTTTAGTATTTTCATCATTTTGATGATATCTTCTTTTTGTAGAATTGCTGCCTGTGTTCGTTGAGGGGTGGAGCCTTGCAGAAAGCCAATAACAACAAGTAAGTCATTTAAGATACATGAGTAAGTGAATGAGCAAGGTAATACAGCAGGCTGTTTTAAGCAGATCTGCTCTTTGATAATGTGGTGCATCCTGACATAAAATTAAGTTTTTAGACACAGAAATCCTGTTTGGTTTTTTTTGTTTTTGTTTTTTACATCATTGAACTGCAACACAAGATCCTCTCTCAAGAATCAGCTGAATGATATTCAGGGCTTATACAATAGTGACCTGGCCAGAGAGCCAGGTGGTGGGGAATCATGAAATTGGAAGGGTCAGGGCTAGCTTGTTCACAGCAACTGAACTTTCAAAATAAGTGCAAGGGGATTATTCTCGAGTAAATCAGGTGGGGATTTCGTCAATCTCTGAGCCGGTTAATTAAAAAAGAAAGCACTAAAATGTTAAAATGAATAGCCATATATGTTTGGGGGCCATTATTATATCTGGATGGCCTACAAGAAAAGTCTGTGTTTGGAAACAGTGGGTATGATTCAGTAATGGAATTTAACTTAATCTGATGATGCATACAAAATTTATTCCCCTGCCATCTGATTCATTTTGGTGTATCTTTGCCTTAAAACAAACTAAAAATGGATGAGATAAACAAATGCCACTTAAAATCCATGCTGCCTGTGCTCAGGTGTGACCTCTGTGGGGGGGGGGGATGTTTGTTTGTTGCAGGTGGGTGCATGTGCTGTGTGCAGTTGCTGTGCTGGAGGCACGCTTTGTCAACATCATGGAAAGAAGTCCTGTGGACTTAAGTGGAATCCCTCTGCAGAGATTTAAACTGGTGAGTTCACACTTTTATTGATAAGCTAATTAGAGCCTGAAAGCTGCAATTCAGAATGAAAGCAGAGTCTCCAAAAAAAAAAAAAAGAAAAGCAAGAAGAGGTGAAAT
>VUQS01032675.1:0-19524 GCA_015108495.1 Heterochromis multidens | reverse complement strand
TTTACGCACTCTTTCACAGATTGGAGAGCCTCTGCCCATCTTTACTTCTGAGAGACTCTGCCTCTCTATGACATCCCTTTTATAGCTAATCATGTTACAGACCTGATATCAATTAACTTAATTAGTTGCTAGATTTTCTCTCAGCTGAATCTTTGTGGGCTTTATTGCTTTTTCAGCCATTTGTTGCCCTCGTGCCAACTTCTTTGGGACCTGTAGCAGGCATCAAATTTGAAATGAGCTCATTTAGTGGATGAAGGTGTACAATTTCCCAGTTTCAACATTTGTCATGTTATCTATGTTCTGTTGTGAATAAAATATTGGTTCATGTGATTTGGAAGTCCTTTGGTTTTCATTTTGTTCAAATTTAAAGAACGTCCCAACTTTTCTGGAATTCGGGTTGTAATTCAGCTCTGGCTACAAACGGAATAAATAATTTGGTGGCTAGTGTTGTATAAAACCCATGCACTCCTTTCTGTTAATCTGACAACAGTTTAAGGTGCTGCCGTGACTGGTTGGTGACCCCCAACCGGTCGCGGCAGATGGCTGTCCCTCCCTGAGCCTGGTTCTGCCGGATGTTTCTTCCTGTTAAAAGGGAGTTTTTCTTTCCCACTGTTGCCAAGTACTTGCTCATAGGGGGTGGTCTGATTGTTGGGGTTCTCTTTATTTTATTGTAGGGTCTTTACCTTACAATATAAAGCACCTTGAGGCGACTGTTGTTATGATTTGGCGCTATATAAATAAAATTGAATTGAATTGACCTGAATTCTTATCCTCCTCATTTTCCATCAAAAATCACTACTGGGTCATTCCATCTCAATCAACACGGGCCTTTTGCTCGAACATCTCCGATTTGCATAAAAAGTTTATGGTACAAAGTTTGAACACATATAATGACTTCTATGAAATTTTAGCTTCATATATCAAATACTTTTCAAGATTATTTTGTTGAAAAATACACCCACTTTCAGGCCATTTTTTGGCACATTGAAATCTGTGACAATATTTGCAACATGAATATCTAAAAAACTATTAAAGATAAAAGCCTGAAATTTTCACTGGTCTTTCTTACCATCAGAATGAATCATCTGGATCTGTAATTTGGGACAGATACATTAAATAATGTTTGAGTATTGGCCAGTTAAAATATTTTTATTTTATAGTCCCAGAAAAAATGCTATTTTCATTCAACTTTCATGCTGGATTGAGCAAATACAACAAGTTGTACCACAAAAACAAAAATATCAGTAGATTATCCTGTCCAAATAGAACACAATTCTGGAGTTTCCAGATGGTACTCTAATTATAACTCAGAAAATTGCCTACTGATTCAAGTTTAGATTATGAGAAGGTTAAAACTACTATTTTGAAATCATGAATTTGTCCAGGAGGCGAATTGCCAGAAGTCTCGTAAGTATAGGAAGCAAGAGTCTCAGACACATGCTGAATTTGCTTGTTAAAAGAAAACTTTGTTTGATCTGTGGTTCTCCACGCAAGGAAAAACTCTTGTGCTTGTTGAAGTGTTTAGCAGCTGTTTGCAGGACAGAATTTCTTTAGATTCATCTAAAGAGATGCAATCAAATTATGTGTTTTTTCAACAAGCTGCTAGTAACAAAGTGTCTAAAGATACAATTTAAAATTGTTCTTTGCTAAGTTGTCTGTTATGTGTAGACACAACACTGGTTTATCCCTTGAGTTAGGTGCCCTTTTTCTGCTTGAATGATTCAAGGAAGTTGATCACAGAGAAAGCTCTTTTACAAACTTGGCTTGATGATAAAGAGAGTTCAAATGCCTCTCTCATGACATTTAAAGCTAGTTCTTCTAGTGGCGAAAACAGGAAGCCTAAAAGAGATGATTGGGGAACTAGGGAGAGTCCCATGTGTTTTTATTGCAAGAAGCATGGGCATATTGTTTTGTGGGCAAATGATTGGGTGTTGTTCCATTTCTTTTGGCCTAGTTTAAAGAAAGATGTAGTTCGGCACTGTAAGTTGTGCCACTTGAATCAGGTTGCTGGCATGCCAAATCAGACTGTTCCACTAGCACTGTTATATCCAGTACCAGCTGTGAGTCCTTTGAACAGGTAATTATTGATTGCGTAGGTGCAGTTCCACATAGCTAGTGCGACAATAGGTTTTTGTTGACCATTATGTGTGTGACAACACATTTTCCTGAGGAAACAACACTGTGTAAATTAACAGCTCATGCAGTAGTGAAAGCATTGATCAAGTTTTTCTCAGTTTTTGGGTTGCCCAAAGTTATTCAGACTGGTTCTGAAGCAGTTAGCAATATGGCACATTCATTTGAATGCATACCATGCTGAGTTGGAGGGAGCGGTTGAGTGATTCCATCAAACACAAAAGTCAATGCTGCATGTATTCTGCTTGGAATTTGAGGACAAGGATGATTGGGTTCATTTGCTGCTATTGCAGTGAGGGAGATGGTACAAGGGCACTTAGGATTCAGTTCCTCTGAGTTTGTTGCCTATTCTGTGTGTGGCCCATTAAAGCTGTTGAAAGAGAATTGGCTGGGAGTAGCTGAACCTTAGAATTTGGTGGATTATGTATATGGTTTTCATTTCAAGCTGCGCCACACTTGCAAATTGGCAAAAGAAAATCTTGAGGTTTCTCAGGAAAAGATGATGGTATGATAGCAAAGATGAAAGCAGAGTCTTTTCAGCTAGTGACAAAGTGCTGGTGTTATTGCCAATTCCTGGTTCTAGTTTGCAAGCTCACTTCAGTGGGCTGCCTTATTTCATCCAGAAAAAAGTGGGTGACCGTAATTACCTGGTTGCTACCCCCGATCAAAAACGCAAAAGGAGGCTATGCTATATTAACATGTTGAAGGTGTATTATGAATGTGGGGCCCAAAGAGCTAAGTGATCTGGTTGATGTGACATTGGGTCCTGTTGCTTCTCTGTATCACTGTAGGGTCTTTACCTTACAATATAAAGCCCCTTGAGGCAACTGTTGTTGTGATTTGGCGCTATATGACTAAAATTGAATTGAATTTAACTGAAATCCGTTAGTCTCCCTGGGGAGCTGCCCGGTGCTGAACCAGTAAAGTCTGCTTCTACCTGTGTAGTAGCGCTACGCAGAGCTGAAAGATTCAGAGTCAATTCAGAATTGTTAACGAACCTGGATTCTCAAGCTCAAGCTTATGGAGTTCTCCCTGCCTCGTAGTGGAGAAATCTGAAAAGTCTGATTGGTTTTGTTCTGATTTCCAGAAAGTGAACAGCATGACAGAGCTTGACTGCTACCCCTTGCCCAGGATGAAGGATTGTGTAGACCGTGTTGGCAGTGTACTGTACAATAAGCAGTGTTGTGTGTAACTGTAATCACATTACATTTTTCAGTAACACAGTAATGTAATACGTTACTGTACTAAATTCAGATATCACATTACAATTACATCATTACTCGCTTAACAAAAGTTCTTCAGTTATCTGCACACTGTGGATAGAAAGGAAAAAAAAATAAAACAGACATGTTTTTTCTTCCTGCGCACTTGCGCTACAATCAGCGGATTTCAGTTCGTGTGCCAGAGGAGGAAAATGGTGGAGTGATCTACAGTGGAGATATGGACATTACTTTTATTTTTATTGAACAAATGGACAAGAGCGCGATGGTAAAGTGCAACTTCCGTCCAGGACAGAAACAACCACATTACTCTGCATTACACACACAACTTTGGCTCTTTGCAAGCATCTGCACAGACAGCATGATAACGCAAAGCTAGCCAAGAACCCATAATGATGTTCAATCTGAGTGCTTGCCGACAGCCCAGCAGCGAGAGCCTGAACTTCAACAGGTAACAAAGGCAGTGATGAGCAGTCAGTTTGCAGCCTCCATTTCTACCTGTACATATTTCTACAGTTGAATCACTGTGGCGATCACTTTGAAGTCTCTTTAGACTGATTTTCATCTTTGCGTCGTGTTGTTTGTGTTGCGTATGTGTGTCCTCATTAGGATAGGGATTTGTATTGTTGTATGGGACTGTAGCCTAAGGTTTACACTGTTAACTGGTAATTATGTGACAATGCACTTCAGGCAATTTTACGGAGTAATGAGAAAGTGATGTAACGAGTAGTGTAAAAAAATTACTTTCTCCGGCGAGTAATTAAGTAACGTACTGCATTACTTTGAAGCAAAATAACGAGTAATGTGTAATAAATTACATTTTTTTGGGTTCCGACTCCAACATTGACAATAAGTAACAAAGCTTGGGCTGCTGAAAAGTTATTTCAGGTCCCATTAATGCAGCGAGCCAAGGAGATTTCCATATTTGTGACACCTGATGATTCCCTCCAGTACACCATGATGGATTTTGGAATGCATAATGCGCCCGCTACATTTCAGAAGCTGGTTAACACTGTGCTGTCGGGTCTCTGGGTGCGAATCCTATCTGGACGATCTGGTCATATATTCTGACTCTTTGCAGAGTCACGTGGCGCAGGTAAAAGAAGTTTTTGAGTGGTTGAGCAAAGCGAACTTGACTCAACCTGGCAAAATGTGACTGTAGTCAGGCAACTGTAATCTGCTTGGGGAAAGTAGTGGACTGTAGTGCATTCCATCTAGTCCAAGGTGGAAGCGATACTGGCATTCCCTGTTCTAGGGTTCAGAAGAGAGCTGCTACTACAGGGGTTTTGTAAAAACCTGATTTATCAAACAAAAAGTCCGGTTTGTGTGGTCTGAAAACTGTCAACATGCGATTCAGCAGATTAAAGTACTGCTGACGAATGCTCCAGTGCTCTTGGCTCCAAACTTTGATCCACCATTCAAGTTGGCAGTTGACGTGAGTAAGCTGGGGGCAGGAGTGCTTACTTCATGATGGTGTTGATGGAGTAGAACACCCAGTGTCCTACTTCTCTAAGAAGTTTAAGCGTCACCAACATCCTTATTCCACTTTTGGGAAGGAGGAACTAGCAATGATTCTCACTTTAAATAACTTTGAGGTGCATGTTAGGTCATCTACAGTGCTGTGAAAAAGTATTTGCCCCCTTCCTAATTTCTTATTTTTTGCAGATTTGTCACACTTATATGTTTTCTCTTGATGCATGCTCAATAATCCAGGTAAAAGAATCCCAAAAAGTTGAATCTGTTCATCTGGACGTGGCGTTTTTTAGTGGGAGAAACGTTTCGTTTACCAACTGGTAACTTCTTCAGTCTCAGCTGACTGCAGACTTCCCCAGCCTTATAAACAGTACATTTGCATAATGACAGAAACCAGCACCACTGACTAACAATGGGCCATTTGGTCAGTTTCATGATCAATGGTATGCAAATTGTCATGACCATTGATCAATGGCCATGAGTAGTATCAATGGTCATGACAATTTGCATACCATTGATCATGAAACTGACCAAATGGCCCATTGTTAGTCAGTGGTGCTGGTTTCTGTCATTATGCAAATGTACTGTTTATAAGGCTGGGGAAGTCTGCAGTCAGCTGAGACTGAAGAAGTTACCAGTTGGTAAACGAAACGTTTCTCCCACTAAAAAACGCCACGTCCAGATGAACAGATTCAACTTTTTGGGACTTATATGTTTTATACCATCAAATAAATTTTTACATTAGACAAAGATAACCTGAGTAAATACAAAATGCAGTTTATATATGTATACTAAGTTCACCCCAGGTTAAAGGATAACTATTATGACTTTCTATTATATTCTTATTGCTTCAAATAATGAAGTCAGTAAATCCATAAATAATCTCTGTGAACCAAAAGCTCAAGCTTCAGACAGCTCTAAAAGCTTAGTTGTAGACAGTTTTTTCTACTCTTGGATTTGTATGATGTCTGTGAAAGGTGACGACCTTATATGGTCATCTAAGACATACAACCTTCTGTTTGTGAGGGGCAGCCAATTGGAAGAAAAAAGATGGTGAAAGGGGCTAAAAAGACTTGTTTCAGACAGCAGACAAACTGAGGGTCTGCACCAAGGTCCAGTATATGATAAAGAAGGATTATTTTGAACTGTGAATCATTCAGAGCTACTCTAGTAGAATCCAAAAATAAAAATGTAGAGTCGGAAATGAAAATAATGGATCCCCCTTTAATTAATCAGACAAATAAAGTGGGTCTCTTTTATGCTATGCATCTTCATCTTTTTCCCAAAAAAGGACTGTGGATTTTGTCCAATGTGAGACGATGAGCAGATCTGTTTCTGGTCAGTGCTGACAGTAGGGATAATGCACAGCAAACATGTGTTTGTCAACACAGAAAAATAACAACTTGCATATACTATGTGAAGTAAAAAGAAAAACCCAGACAGAACTACTGACATCACTACTGTGTCCAAAATTGTGATTTTCCCAACTCTGGGACTAATAAAAGCTATCTTATCTTAAAAACTTTCTCTGGGAAAATAGTCAGTACTTTTAAAATGCTACAGATAGGCTACTTTTACTCAACATGAATTTCAATGACAAACTGAACTCTTTTTACAAGAATCAAGTAAGCTCTCTGTTATTCTAGCACTATCAATGAGGAATCAAAAGCACCCACCCTCCTACATAAGCTAACACCATCCTGTGTCTGTGTGATATCACTTTGATTGCCTCTGTCGTTGCATTGTAAAAAAGCCCTGCAGCAAGCCTAAGATGCCTTCCTCTGTTCTCTCTGTCTCTGTCTTAGTGATGAAAATGGCATGATGACGCAGGTGGCACCAGCAAAGGATGACTCACTAAGCAGTGAGTGCACGTACACTTAATGCGTAAGCACGCACACACACAAAGAGCAGCAGACTCTCCTCAGTATGTATTCCTCCTCATAAATATCCTTATTGATTTCAAGCAGCCTAAGTAGCTGTAAGGTTCTGGTTCATCATGTCTCCTTAATATCCATGAGGAATGATTCTTTTGCTAGCTAGCAAGATAAAGAAGCTCTGCAGGATGGTGAAAATATTCTACTGCATTACTAAAGCTGACGAAAAAGTGGCAACCAAGTGAGACTTATCCAAGAGAGGAGACCACATTTTGGAGAGTGCAACAAAGGTTCCAGACAAAGATAATACATGAGGTTAATTTCACATATCATCTCTTCTGGTTTCTGTAACTAATGGTGCATACACAGTTATCCTACCAATGTTCTGTATGCATTGCAGTGGGTAAATCTATATGTAGAACAGAGCAGAACAAAAACGGCATGTAGCATCTAAACTGTTTACTTTTTGCACTTCACTATAGGGTTGCTGTTTTTGCTATCAATGTAATAGAAACATTGGTCATTGGTAGTCAAGCACAGGAACATAAAGCTTCAATCAACTATATTTTGCACAAGGAGTAACAGAAGACAACTTCGATACGGAGACATGGATGATTATGTATGAGTATTATATAAAGCTCAAGGTTAAGGTGTTCTGGAAATGAAAACATAATTAAGAAACTTGTATATTTATTTCTGTTTTTCCAAAGGTAGTTCCTTTACAGTCACTAGCAACAAGGGCATGGTCTGCACAAAAATACTAGTTGTGCTTCATGAAATGGCCAGTGAAGTTGGCTGGTCCCTGTATACAGTGCCACAGGGATGACATTTTGTTGTAGTTAGCATCACTGTGGTTCCCTTTACAATAAGCCAGTGGGATTATTCCAGGTTTTGGAATACTGGAGAAAACAAGCTTTATGGGAAATAAAAGTTTATGATTGTTATACATTTTGTTTAATCTTCACAAACTGGAGCCAGTTTTCTAATTTACGAAAAATAAATGCAATTGCCAGGATTAAAATGTTAGGCAAACAAAGGGCTTCTCTGGGACAGAAAAAAGACTCAGAATTCATTTTCTTACTTGTGTTGTGTTGAAGAGATGTGACGACAGACCTTGTTACAGGAATCTAACCAACAACCTATTAAAAACCCCACTGACCTCAAGATGAAAGAACTGGAAGTGTAAAAATTTCTGGGGTTTAGAACACTTTTCTATGTCACTCCATAAGTGAGCAGCACTGTGCTTTTTACCACAGCAAACCCCAAATGGACTATTTTCAAAATAACCACAGTGTGGTGCATGAAAGTGCTCTTTTTGTGGCTTGTTTTCATAGTCATTTTGTGTTAGTATTATTAATATTCTTAAATGTCCTTTTTAAGTTTGAGCTTGTTCAAGATAGCAAACAAAGACTGATACAAATGATTTGGGGACTTTTGAAGAGCATGTTAGAAACTGTTACAAATTCTTTTAACTGTAATTTTTTAAACAAACATTTTTCTTGTTCTCTTCTTTTCGTTTGACTCCTAATATTAGCTAGACCATTTTATTAGCTTGATCACAAGACAAAAACCCTGCAGACTGTGAAATTGTTTTCTAGAATAAAAATTTATACAATTTTGCTGTGGCACCAAAAACTCCTGGTGTGGCTGCAGACAAATTAAGGAATTGCTTGGACAGGTTGGTACATTGTCTTGACTCATCACCGTATGTTACAAAAACTATTTCTTTGTGACTCTTGAATTAGAGATGGTACAGGAATACATGTATCTTGGAATCATGTTTCATTCACAAGTATACATAGACAAAGACAAAAAAGCATGTAGGAAAATCGCACATTGCTTACCATTTTCATATGGATGTGTCATTTATGCTTATCATATTTTTTTTTCTAATTTTTGAGCCTGAATTCATCCTCCATTATTAAAACACCTACAGCCCTCTATAATAAGGCTACAAAACTTTTAGCTAAGAAATCATTTCGTCATTGTAATATTTTCAAAATATATAGTATTCCCAGGTCTCAGTCTAGACATCACTAGACTCCCTTTTCACTGTTTACTTAAAGCAGATTTAGGATTTTAAAACTTTCTATACAGCACATTGTACAACAATGATTTTAAACAGTTACATATATTAATGCCCATCAAGGGACTAGAAATTAGCCTTGGCTATATACACATGTACAGTACATGGCCTCTGCAAACATCAGTGTTTTTCTTTACTTGTCCCTTACACATAAACCATCAAGAAAGTAGAAGAAAGATATAAGTATCAGTTAATGTCATATGATATCCAACAAAGATTCTATGGTAGAGCCTTTTTATTACCATGAAACCTGTTTTAGTATCCACAGACAGAATATGAATGTGCATGTAGGAATGAACAGCAAGGTGGTGTGTTGTTCGGATGTGGAGTAATTGGTGCTTGTGATGAATGCAGAAGAGAAGGGAGGATGTACTGGTGTGTGAGGGTGTCAATGGCAGGGACTCACTCTGGCCTTGGCAGCAGGGGTGGAGGGGTCTGATGTCTTGTTGTTCGGGGTGGAAGAGACCTGAGGAGACAACCAGCCCCCTGGTCAATACAACCTCCAACCAACCACACGCCACACTACAGTAGGGTGGAGGACATGGGTCTGATCAAAAGAATATAAATGCCTGGACTAATTGAGCGAGTGCAATTGATCTTACAGCCGCTTAAAAAGGAAAATAACATGGGGGTAAAACAGCATGGATCTAACAGAAGCAGAATAACCAAATACAATAACCAAATGTGTGGGTGTATTAATAACTATATAATTCATAGTAGTGGCAGCAATTAGATGCAAGATTTATTTGTGGGCCAATTTAGCAGGAAGACCAGAAGTATTGTATAAAATGGATGGTGGCGAACATTCAGATGGTAGGAAACTGGAGCAAATGGATCCCTTTTAAAACATGACAGTAATTCACAGTGGATTAGTAACAATATACTAACATTTGTCTTGTGTTAGTGTCAAGAGCTGATCAAATACCAACATAAAAAAAGAGTGTGGGATTAATTATACAATCTGAAAACAACAGATCAAATGTCACATTTCTGGAGTGTACTACTGCTTACATAAAAGCACCAATGTTATTCCTAAATACTGAGGATGGAAAGGCTGTTAGCCCCATAAGCTCCTGCTGAATAGAACATTGTAAATATATGAGAGACAAAGCAAATTAGTATCACAGGAGACTGAATGAGTCAGTGCCAGTAATTATGATGCAGGGTGGCAATGTGTTTGTGTACAGAATTTTACTGGAGAAAGAGCATGTTTTTTGAAAAGCAGGGAAGATGACACGGCAGGAACAGAGCTGCTCCTGTAAAACACAATGCCTGAAAGAGTGAAGAGGGTGGTTAAGTACAGTTTGAAGCAATATTTTTCCTACTGACTGCTCTTTTGTTGCACACAGAAAAGTACGAGGTCAGGCCAATTTCACAAAACTGTTGTGACAGAAAAGCAACAGCTCCTTCTCTATAGTAATCTAACTTTAATTGGCCATGTGATCATGTCTAAACGCTACAGGTTGAGAAGTTGAGTGTTTCTGAAAAGGGGCGTGAATTTTGTTTTTCTCTGGATAGGAGATACAACAAATCTTAAATGAACCCTGCTTTCCCAGCCAAATACTGCAGTATATTAGCCTGAATCTTTACAGTGTGACCATGCAGGAGAAAGGTGACGGTAAGATATTAACATAAGTAGTTGTTAATCATTGTGCACCTATTTTAGTCCACAGAAAGAGATTTTAGATCTGCAATTCTAGAAAATGTTTACGTCAACACAGACGCAGTAAAATGAAACAGCGCCAAAGTGACTAATGCAAAAGAACGCAAATTAACTCTGAATATCTAGACAAACATAAAAACATACATATACATGGACAGAAACAAACATGAAGTAGTGTAAAAAAGATGTAATTGTTAGTTGTGTGAAAACATTTAAAAATAATTCAAGATTTTGCAAAGTAGACGTTCTTGCTGAGCCCTTAATATCTGAATGCTAAACACAAAGCTAGAACTGATTAGCTTAGCTGTTAGCAATAAAACTGAAGAAACTGACTAAAGGTAAAAATGCCTGGCAGAACCTTTGAAGCTCGAGAATAAACACACTTTATTCTGGTTTCTTTCTGTTTGTGTGTGTGTGTATATATGTAAATTTGCCTGACTTTATTTTGCTAAAACACTAAAACTATGACGATTAGGTTGTCCTAGCATGGACGTAGCTACTGTGACATCACTCATTTGTTTGTGAAGGCCTGTTTTTGACTTTTGACTGACAAGTCATTAGCCAATGAGCTTGCGGTTTCATAGCACAGATAATTCTCGATTTTGAAACATGGTATGACTAAGTTTTACAAAAAAGAGAACTTTTATTCAGTATGAACCCAAATGAGTGAATGAGCCCATAAACTCAGCAGGAATATGTTTATAAAGGTCAAGTCAGATCTTGTTGCAACCACAGCTATCACCATCTGGTGGCCTTCAGATAGATTGCACTTCCACATTATTTTTTTCAGATTTGGAAGCCATGTCCATGTGTTTATTACAAATAAAAAAGACATATTAGCTGTGTCCCTGCTTCTTTATTCTAAGCTTATCCAATCGATTTCCAGCTCTAGCTTTAGCAAGCTAACAACATATGAGAGGGGTATCAAACTTCTCAATAACTCTCAAAAAGAAAGAAAAAAAAATGGCTTCTGGTCTGTTCTGAGGCAAAGCCACTCTTTGACAGACAATACAGCAGAGATAGACAGAGTATAAAGTAGACTGACACATTATTTCACAGGGCAGGGCAAACAGAGAGAGGATGATGCTTGTGATTCAAAGCGACGGCACACCCTCTTCCACAAGACACACTGTCACATAACATCGAAGTCTCTGAACCACATCATGACATGCTGGGCAACTTTAGCGCAGTGGAATACAGGTAGCATGCATGCTGCCTGTTCTGTGTGTCACTCTGAGATATAAGATGATCTGTGAGAAACAAAACGTGCATTGCAGCAAGATACTGTTAAAAAAAAATTATAAGGCTGCATGTTAAAGTGAACAGATAGAAAGAGGGAAAGAGTAAAAGACTGATGGTAGATGGAAGCTGGAAAAGGGAAATGGAAAGACATAAATATACAGATGTGGAGTTGCCATTTCCTCAGTAAACATCTAGATGCCCTTTAAAATGCCCTTTAAAACAATTAAATGTGCACAGTGCAGAGGTTAGGTGTTTCTGAGTCATAGTTATTGCAACTGGTGCCAAATTATATGCACTCGACAGCTCATTTGAGGATTGCTATCGAGGATTTGTCTTTCCCTCTTGCACGTGTTCTTCTCTACTGTAGGTCTAACCACAGCTACACCGTGCTGTGCTGCTTTACATAGCACACAAATAAGACTCTGACAGCACTGCTGTACAGCAGTGCAAATATGACTGAATCCAGTATATTCAGCAGAGTCAGAGCTTGCAGTCAACATCTGATGGTTTTAGCTCTCTGGCCCAAACCTAGGCATTATTTGTACAGCATAATGAGGATCCAAGAAGACATTTACAATGCTTCATGGAATCTACTTCTACTGTGGGAATGGATTGCTACAGAATGGAAAGCCACACTGTTCTGAGAGAGTGTACCAGGACCTATTATGCAGTAAAGTTTAAGGTAAACCTGTGAAATACTAATTCCACACAATTAATAAATTCACTGCCTTTTTTTGTTTAGATGAAAATCTGTTTATTTTTTTCAACCCCGTCTCATACATTTCTGCTGCTTATATATTCTGACAGAACAAAAACAAAAACAACATTCTAAAGTTGGCAGTTCAGTGACATACTGCCAGGAGCAGCACAGATCCCTATGAAAAATCTTTCTGGGAGAATTCTTCGAAAAGTGTTGGCAGCTAAGCTAATTACTAAGGATGCACCAATGTAACATGACATATATTGATATCTACAGGTATCAGCCTTGCTGACTGATATCACTGACATGATGTTAAGTGATATTTATTTGCTGTGTCACACATTTTGTGTTGTCTAATTGTTCATAGACACTGTAATGACGGGCTAAAAATTAAAGTATTTAAAGTTTTTTAAATAAAGAAGATTTCTTTGTTTTTTTCTGACACAAAGTGGGAAATAAATAAAAACACATTAAACAGAAAAATTATTGGCAGAGACATCAGCTGCTGAACAGTTTTCTGTAATGTCCTTGTGATGCTGTAAATGCATAAAGTACACAGATCCTTTTTCCTGAATTTGTTATAATTTTGGCATTTAAAATATTCAGTAGACACCAACTCAGAAATTATTAGGAAGTGATTAACAGGAATTGAAAAAAAGGCTGGAATACAAACTAATGACCTATTCATTTATAAATAAGCAGATATTAAAAGAAATGTATTCTATTCTGACAGCCAATCTGATTTCAGAGTAGAGGAAGTAAAACATGTTATTATGATGTACAACACACATGGGCTATTTGAATTACAATCTACCCGGTGCAAATTAATTTGCTGTTACAAGAAATGAATTCTGCAGCATTTTAAGAATCTTGACAGGTAGATCACTGTCCTGAATTATTCATAGACCTCTCTTGTGCTGTCTCCTTTGTCTTACCTTTCCTCCACCAGGCTGGTACTTGATGTTGTCAATAGAACCTATCTTGGAACGGACGTTCTTCAGATCCGGTGTTGGTGCGTTGATGGGTCGGGGAGTGCGGGGAGCACGGGGAACAGCTGGTTTCTTATCCAAGGGAGTCTGCTTGGGGACTGGGGGTTTGGTGATGACCCGACGGCGGTGAGTGGTACTGGCTTCCCCGTTGGTGGAAGCAGCTGGGGTAGCAGGAGTGGCAGTTGAGGCTGGGCGAGGACGAGCTAGAGAGAAACAGAAAAATTTATGAGAAATAAGTATAACATGTAGTATAATACCATACTTTGTATAGTAGTATAATAGTATAATTATATTATAGTATAATATAGTATAATGTGTTAGATCAGATAGCCAAAATGTAAATGCCTACCACTATGTCAACTGGTTCTTATGAAAGTAAGCATTAGCATCAGTGTAATGGTTCACAGGTTTATGTGTGTTATGCCATTAGAAACAAGTAGACTAGCTCCCTCCCCTCACCCCCAACCGCTCGCAGCAGACAGCTGAGCCTGGTTCTACCAGAGGTTTCTTCCTGTTAAAAGGGAGTTTTTCCTTTCCACTGTTGCCAAGTGCTTGCTCATAGGGGGTGGTCTGATTGTTGGGGTTTTCTCTGTTTTATTGTAGGGTCTTTACCTTACAATATAAAGTGCCTTGAGGGGAATGTTGTTGTGATTTGGTGCTATATGAATTGAACTGAACTGAATTGAATTGAATTGAATTGAATTGAATTGAAGCTGTGTCTATAAAAGAGGGAAGAAGGATAGCTTGTGGTCTCAGTTTTCATCACTGAGGCACTGGCACTGAGCAACATTTATTGGTTGAAATAAAATATGGCACTTAATCATGTCATGTAACATACTTAATGTTCCCTATTACCCCTATTCTACCAATTTTGTGCCACTTCTGGAGACGGTGCCAGTGTTGGTGTTGGAGTAATTTCAGTGGGAATAAAATCACAGCGGACAAAATCTTCGGGTTGCATCTCCTAATTTTTGTGATAACCTCCTCCCAGCGTTGGGCCCAGGATTTTGTGGTACCATGCTGTTCCCTGCTTTTTTTGCCACAAATGCCTCAAACTGGTTCTACGTTGGATAGCAGCACTGGACCAATAGAGGATATATTGGGGATACCCAAGGAGATTTTTGTAGCCATGGAAGTCTGTGAACCTAACCTAGAACTACATGAAAATTTGTGTATTGTCATGACTTTGTGTATTCTCAAAAAACATTATACTGTCTTTTTAAGCATTGTACGTTTCTTACGTGTAGTTTTGGATTTCTTGGCCTCACTGGTCTTGTTCTCAGTCTTGTCATTCTTGTTGGCTGTGAATACAAAGACAGAAAACACAGTTTTTTCCAACAACAAAAACATTTTTTTATCCAATTGTTTTTTTTTTAAACTTTAGATTAATACAGTTGACAAGCACAGGGAAAGTCACTCTCTTCCAACTAGTTAGGACTAGGTGTGATCTTAGTGCTTTTACCAGATGGCATCAGATCAGCCCCATCCTTGCTCCTCTCTATTGGCTTCCATTTTAGAGTTGATTTTAAGGTTTTACTGATCACTTTTAAAAGTTTACAAGATGGTAGTGAGACCTCCTATGATATATGGTTTGGGGACGTAACTTATAAACATCATGCTGAACATGACACATGGTTACACATTAAATTATAGTAAAAATTCAGTATGATGTCACATAGAGGCCACTCTTTACTTAAGTAAAATTTTAATTTTTAGGTCTTTTAGGGTTGGAATGGAATTGGGGTTGTCACAACATCAGAAAAACACACGCACAAACACACACGCACAAACACACCTATACACACACACACACACACACACACGTAATTGCATCTATAGAAGATTTAAAAAAATAACAGCAATAATACTAATAGTCAATTCATGTATAATTTGGATGTATGTTAACTGATTAATTATGTTACAATGTTACAAGAACATGGAGCTGGGAAGAGAGCCTGTCCAAAAAGTATACAAAAAGAACATTTACAGTTATTTACAATAGTATCACAGGTGTATTATTGCCAAAAAACGGGTATTTTGAAATTTGTGATATTTTAGAACATCATGGTTAATGTCAATACACAGTTAATGTGGCACTACCAAATGGAATACTAAGGTATAATATTTGTAATACACATACTGTGTGATTCTGTACCTCAAAGTACTAACCAGCAGAAATAATGTTAACGACTAACTTGAGCTGAGACTTCAGTATTCTGCATCTAAAGAGGCATTTGTTTTTCTCAAGTCTGTGGACACCAAACCAAAGCTATAAGCAGAGCGAATAATAGATGTGTATACTCATTGCTGTTGTCACCTCCTATCTGCCTGATGTTACAGAAAACTGTTAACTGTGTTAACACAGCAAATTTAGAAGGTGATAATACATCATAGCTCTGCCATTCTTACCTTGCTTTATACATATGCATATTTTTATTTATTTAAGCTTTGTGAGTACACACTATTGTTTATCACTATATGATTTTTTCTATAAATTCTAGTTTGAATTTTATTAGTTATCTAAAATGTTTTTTTCACACCTAGTTTTAGGTTTAATTGACAAGGATGTGATCGTTTGACAATTGCAATGTTCTGCAAGTACATATTTCTTCTCCTACAACAATGCAGAGCTGGCAAAATGTGACTGACATTCAAGGATTTCTGGTGACTTGAAGATTGTTGGTTGCATAAACATAAACTAGAGTTTCTAGTGACAGTACATCCAATTTTTAATAAAGCCACGGTATGTAATACTGCTGTCATGTGACACTAACATTATGGACTTGGACTTAACTGTTGTCACTGGGGCAAAAGTTGCAGAAAGTAATGGAGCACTCATACAGCTAAAATGAAATATAAGCCCTGCAGTACATGACACCTATTTCTGTGAACTGGGTGAATGAATCACATTCTGTGAGGGTACACAAAAAGCAGAAAGCCAGTTTGACTAACACGTCTCTGACTGACTCATTTCTCCCTTGCTTAGAGAGGTGAAATACTGTTTGTGATGTGCAGATAAAAATACCAGCTGGGATCTTCAAACGCCAGCTCTTGAATCTGATAAAGTGTAACATATGGTAGCAATTCAGTTAGCCTGTTGATGCCGCCTGGAGCAGTGCCAGTATGGAATGTGAGTCATTGTTCCAGCTAGTGCAGCGAGTTAATTTTCCTGTTGAAGAGGTTATGTTGAGCTAGCAACATAATGACCTGGCCCAAGCAGAGCTGAGATACTGTCAGGAACAGCAGATTTCATAACAAGCAATCAGGTACAGGTAGACATACTGCAGGTGTAGTAGAGGAAGTGATGCTGCACTGTATGCTTGTACCTGCAGTTTTGCCTGCAGCAGTTGCAGAGGAGCCATTCCTACTGGCAGTTGTACGAGGAGTGGGCGTGGCCTTTGGCACAGGTGGACGTTTTTCCCCATTTTCTGGAGTCTGAAAATCAAAGCGAAGAAGAGATAAGCAGCTGTGGGTGTGCATTTTGTTAGTATGATTTTGTGTATGTCTGCTTTGTGCATAAGGACTGTTTTCAGCATTATAAAGAGACCAGATGCAAGCAGAGAATGAAAGTGAAGAGAGGAAAGAGGAGGCTAAGATTTTAATATTGTGAGATTAAAAAAGACATTGGGGACAGATGGTGGCTGATATCTGGAGTCACATGAAAAAATCAGGGCTTTTAAAATTATACACATTTTATGAGACGAGGTTGAAATCAGTGGTACAGAAGTAGAGACTATCCAAGAAGCTTGTGCTTCAGTTGTGGTGAATGAAATTCTATTTCTATTCTATTTTATTACACCAACATGGCAGTAGGTACAATGCCAATGTTGAGGCTTGAAAATGAAATTGGTTTCTGAGTCCAGAAACCAGTGGGTGGTGATGGTTACATCGATCTTTTATATACAGCCTATGGGTGAAGTGCATATTTTGAAATGGGATGTAGGGATCATATTTTACAACTCTACAAGAAACATCTAGATATTAATGCAGATTGAGGGTGATCCAGTCTTTACCAAATAAGTAATATGACATGGCTTGCACCAAAGAAATACATCTAACCTTGTGTCATATACTTACCTTGGCAGCCTTAGCAGAGCCAGTTGCTGTTGGCCGCTTGGCAGCAGTAGGTGTAGTTGCCTTGGGTACAGGGCTTTTTTTATTGGCTGAAGCAGTGGTGGGGGAGGGGCGTTTGGCCGAGTTGGCCTCGCCATTTGTGGAGAGAGTGGATGGGCGTGATTTGGCGGAATCTGGTTTGGTGGAACCTGTATTAGGCTGGTGATTATGAAATTAAAAGAAGCCAAAACAATTTTAAAAAAGGAGGAGAGTGAAAAAAAAAGTAAGGAAGAAAAAGAAAGACAGAAAGAGAGATAGAGAAAGAAAAAGCTGCAATGAAATCACAGCAATGACTGCAATGACAGCGTGATATAGCAGCACAGCCAGCAGCCATAGATAATCATAAAACAGGTCATAAATTATAGAACCGACTTAGCAATTTATAACCACCTTAGAAAGGTCATGATTAGCAAATAACAAAATGACAAGCCTCAAATGAGATAAAATGAGCAGCAGCCCACAGCTGCATGTACTATGGAATCTCTGGACAGATTCACAAACATGTCAGCTAACACAGATTACATGCCACACAGTCAATGGACGGTGAGTTTCATTTGTGTGAGTTTACGATGTAGATGGTTGTGGAAGTTTATGATGTACTGAAAGCTCTCTAGCCTAGTGGCTATCATGTAAACAGCTTACATGATAGCTGCTGGGAACATGCTAGCAGCTAGCATGGAAGCAGTTCACTTGCCAGTTGGTCGTTACTATTTGTGTGGTAGTCTGTTCTGAAAAATTGGTTTCAGCTGCTTTGTTGTTAATGACATTAACAACTGGCGCACTAGAGGGACAACAATGAGACAACCCCCAAAACAGGAACAGTTTTACAGGTGGAGGCCACTGACATTTTTTCCCTCCTCATCTTTTCTGTTTTTTCACTAGTTTTGCATTTACTAAGTGTCAGTCAGTCAGTGTCACTACTGTTAGCATGACGTGATACCTGGACCCTACAGAGGTTGTACAGGTAGTCCAGCTCCTCCAGGATGGTATTTCAATATGTACCATTGCCAGAAGGTGTGCTGTGTCTCTCAGCACAGCCTCAAGAGCATGGAGGAGATTGCAGGAAACAGGCAATTACTCTAGGAGAGCTGGACAGGGCCGTTGAAGGTCCTTAACCTAACAGCAGGACCGGTATCTGCTCCTTTGTGCAAGGAGGAGCAGGATGATCACTGCCAGAGCCCTACAAAATGACCACCAGCAGGCCACTGGTGTGAATGTCTCTGACCAAACACCAACCAATTTATGAGGGTGGCCTGAGGGCCCGTCCTCTAGGGGGCTCTGTGCTGACTGCCCAGCATCATGGAGCCTGACTGGCATTTGCTATAGAATACCAGAATTGGCAGATCCACCACTGGAGCTCTGTGCTTTTCACAGATGAGAGCAGGTTCACCCTGAGCACATGTGACAACATGAAAGGACCTGGAGAAGCAGTGGAGAACATTACGCTGCCTGTAACATTGTTCAGCATGTCCAGTTTGATGGTGGTTCAGTGATGGTCTAGGGAGACATATCCCCAGACGCACAGACCTCTAAAGGCTAGGCAACAGCACCCTGACTGCCATTAGGTATCGGGATGAAATCCTTGGACCCATTTTCAGACCCTACACTGGTCCTGGGTTCCTCCTGGTGCACGACAATGCTCGTCCTCATGTGGTGAGAGTATGCAGGCAGTTCCTGGAGGATGAAGAAACTGATACCATTGACTGGCTCCCACACTTGCCTGACCTAAATCCAACAGAACACCTCTGGGACATTATGTTTCGGTCCACCCGACGCCGCCAGGTTACACCTCAGACTGTCCATGAGTTCAGTAATACCCTGGTCAAGATCGGGGAGGAGATCCCCCAGGACATCATACGTAATCAGAACACTCAGGGCAGTGACCCCCAAAACTAGGTGAGTGGCTCCAGCAGATTCCAGGAACGACATCCGAGAGTTCTGTCCAGGAGAGCGCAGTCCTAGGCACAGCTAAGATACTGCACAGGACCCTCAAGCTCCCAGGCCTCTGGTTTGAGGACCCGAGCTTGAAGG